>JBCFYV010000012.1:6645681-6804963 GCA_039000515.1 Timema cristinae
ATCAATTATCAAATATCAATTAGCAATCATCAATAATCGATATGTCTGGGGCGAGGATGTGAGTGTTTAGACTAGGCAGGGGAACTGGGGGTTCCCACAGGACAAAGATTGAGATAACAACATTCCGCGATCGGTCGGGGGTGATTGCCTCCCAGAGCGCCGCGGACAATACCTTCTCTCCAAAGTGTCGAGCGAAATTACAAATCAAATCCAAATTTTAAAATTCTGGTTCCAAGATGCACTTGTTTGTCCACAAGGGTACTAATTTTAAAATTGCAGACCCCTGCATGCGAAATATATTGCCCAGTGCTAATGGCAGACAAACAGACTCATTTTATTAATTTAGAAGAAGATTATAATAGTCATTACTTTACATTTAGGCTAAATAATTAATAGTTTTGAAAAATAAATATTATGTAAATTGGTGAGTAATACGTTTTTGGGAGTTAACTATATTAGTTTTTCAATATTTTGATCACCCACTTCAGTGGCCGCATGATCTAAGGCGTTACTCTCACAGTAGACTGGACTGTTGATAACGGGGAATCGAGGTTCGAAACTTGGTCGGGTGGACTGAGAGTAGTTTTCCCTAAATGGTTTACAGGGTTTGATAGCCCGTACTTTGGTTTAAAACTACAACGCCCCTAATCGACAATTAATTACCAATCAACGGAATGGGGAGAGGATGTGAGTGTTTAGACTAGGCAGGGGAACCGGGTGTTCCCAGGGTTTGATAGACCGTACTCTGGTTTAAAACTACAACACCCCTAATCAACAATTAATTACCAATCAACGGAATGGGGAGAGGATGTGAGTGTTTAGACTAGGCAGGGGAACTGAGGATCCCAGGGTTTGATAGACCGTACACTGGTTTAAAACTACAACGCTCGTTGTTCGGATTCCACGTTAAAGCTGTAGGTCCTCCATTTCATCTCACACATTAGCGTATAACCCGCACAGGTAGTAAGACGCGATAATCAATCATCGATAATCGACCATTAATTAACAATAATCATTAATCGATATGTTTTGAAGGGGTTGGGAGGGGGTTCCCAGGGTTTGATTTCCTGTACTCCAACGCGCCTAATCAACAGGCATGGTCATATTCAAGGTCACGGGATAACTACACAGCAACATGTTGTTGTCGCACAAGGATGCTTACAGGCATGTTCGAGGTCATATTGTGCTATCGTATCACCCCAACTACTCACAACATGTAGAGTAATTTCTTCCTATGTATTTAATCTTGCGGGTGGAATGTAAATGGAACAGGAGTTTTATGGTCAAAATTATCCAAACATTGCTTTAATTTTTAAGATACGTTTAGTTTATAAATTTATGCAAAGTATTTTAGACAGTAAGCTAGGAATGTAAGGAAGGTGAGAAAAGGTCAGTGTTCTTGCAGTTTTTATAACAAGCTTATTGGTCAAAATAAATCGAATATATCCTCGGCACAAACAGATTAGTTTTCTTTCCGTTGTGACATCAACAGTTGCTTTTGAATATCTGTTAGGGCTGTCCTGCAATTAAGTGACAATTTTTTCCCTTCATTTAAAAATTGTCTCATCTAATCCCACTCATGTTGACATAAATTCAAGGACTTTTGATATTATCTGTGAAGAAAATTAAATTATATTTTTTTACTGGAGCCATATTTTATTTATTTTGGCTGAATAGTGTTTTGCTACAAAAACTGCAAAAACCCTTGTCTTTTCTCGTGTTTCCTAGATTACCACCTTAAATACCTGTCATGGGAATAGTGGCATCCGAAAAGACATTTTTTAAATTAAAGAAAAAGTTATCAAATTCCTGGGCACTCATGACAGATATTAAAGAACTGTTGAGATTACTATAGATAGTAATCAAGCTAAACGCATTCAAAGAAGCATTTTTACTTTCTTATATAAAGATCTGGGGATTGTGTGGTCTAACCATTAATATTGCATCTTGTTTTGGTGTTAAAAACTCATGGATGGGTAGTTTACTGATCACTGATTTTTCAAAAACAAGAAATTTTTGAGAAAGGGCTTCATAAACTTGGTGTCAAATGGGTATCTTTTAAGTTGCTTGCATTATAAATAGTGTGATGATACTGATTTCGACCCCTCTCACACGTATAAAAAGTCATGGATGAAGGTACTTTTCTCTAAAGTATTGTATGTAAATTATCCTTTCAATACTTATCCATGGAGAATCACGCGCTTTTCAGAAATAACGTCCAAGGATCGTACCACTTGAAACTTATTTTTCTTTCAAAAGTCAGCTCCGCAGTATTTACCAAAAAAGCAAGTAACGCTAGCTCCCTCTAACCAATAGGTACATAGCCTTCACGACACCTGTCACCAGGACTCTTTAGATTAAAAGGTTTTGACACTGGTGACAAGGGGGTCCAAGGAGCGAGGGGTAGATAATATATAAGCTGCTTGTGCTTATGAACACACACAGTACCTGTTTAGTATTTATTTCTTTATATTTTATTATTTATTATACATTTCATTATTGTTTACTTAATTAAATATTTCTTATATTCATTCATTATTAATTTATATAATTATCACATTTTTCTGTCTACCACCCTTTCTTTAATTAATTATGTTTTGTAAGGGTGGTACAATTGCTCTTTCGTGTTTTTACGTGCGTTTCCCTTTTAGTTTGCAAAGTGTTTTTCTCAAAGGTGGACGTGCGTCACCACCGCGGCTCAACTTCTTAGTTTTTTTTTCGTTTTTTTCACTCTCTTTCGTTAATTGAAATAACCCCATTCTCACCCTAACTTGTGTAACTGTGTATCTGATAAAAATCCATAAAGATCATCCCTTCACAACCCTAGGTAGGCCTACTTGGGTTACTGCTCCACCGGATCTTCAGCAGCAGGTAATTAATACTCTCTCTTAATCAAATTAAAACCATTGGTCCTCCGGCCATGGATGTTTCTAAATACATAAGATAATAAATTAAATTATTTTATTTAGCTAACATTCGTACCACGCTATTGTGTTAAAGTCCATTAAAATAAACAATAATAAAAATAAAAGAGAACTGAACATTTTCCTCTCAAGACAGCCAAATAAAACTAGTGTTAAAATAGTTGCTTTGGAAATAAAACCAATTGTGTAGAATATCAGAAAACCCTCATTTGTGAATTGCCGCCAAGAAAGACCACCATTTAATAACTTGTTATCGACGAAACTGATGTTCTATTGTTAATGTGCCGCTTAAATAATAACTAGATTGAATTATTGAGCTGTGAAATAAACATTCAATATTGCAATATTATGTACGCGGTTAAATGCAATGTACCACCCAATTTATGTTTTAATATGTTTTGTTTTTGTTGTTGAAAATAATATCACTCTGCCAAACATTCATTGTGAGTTGTTTTGGAAGGTTTCTTAGTTACTTTGTAGTTATTCTCCACCCCCTCCCCTATCTCTTTCGCTAGGCACACTAATTTCAAGGTCACGTTCAAAAAAACCCCCTTCTCAGAACAACGAGTTCGTAGAATTGTGTATAGACAGTTTCAAATGACATTTGCTCTCTTTTGTTGCTCTATATTGTGTTTGTTCCCAAGTAAATATTATTTACAAATAATTATATGCACTAGCAGATATTATTATTATATTAATATTATTAACATAATTCAAGATGAAGTACTCAAGCTTTGTGCATCAAGCAGAACAAATTAAATCAAGGCTTACTAAAATACAGGATAAATTAAACATTATTTCTTAATGTGAAACGTTAAAACCAATTCAAGTACAAAAGAGTACAATTCTTGTTAAGGAATCAAGTGCTAAAAAGACAGAATTTGATGCATCCTTGTCTAAATTAAACAATGTCACAACCCACACTCAATAATATGATCCAGAAAAAATAAACGAATTTTAGAATATTTTTGCAGATTTAGATGTCGATATCCAATGTACTGTCAGCATGCTGGTCCCTCCTTTATTGGTTTCTACAAGGGATCCACTAAATGAATCAACAAAATCAAACTCTGTTGAGTCCAATATTCGACTGCCTAAAATTAATTTAAAACAATTCTCTGGTGAGCCCACACAATAGTTAACATATTCGAGTCTCTATGAGGCCACATTCACGATAACACGTCTCTGACAGAGGTCGAGAAATTTAAGTATTTCTTAAGTTCACTAACATCCGAACCATTAAACTTAATAAAGTCACTTCCACTCTCTACACAAAACTACCCAGTTGCTTGGAACTTGCTCAAGAAGAGATACCACAACATCCGATATTTAATTAATCTACACACTGACAATTTAATTGATCTACCCAATATTGAACAAGCGACTGTAAAAACTCTTCGCTCCTTCTTATTAACTTATAGTGAACACTCACAAGCATTATCCGCACTTAACCAAAAGGTTTTCGAGGAAAATATAATTTTTTTCAGACATCTTGATGCGTAAAATTCCTCAAGAGCTCAGAAAGAAATTCGATACACAGGTTCTACCAACTGTCAGTTAAGTAATATTTTTTTGGAAAATGAGTGTACACACCTAGAGAGGGCCTATTTATCGCATAAACTATCACCAAAACCAGAGGTTATCCCAACACACTCATTTTCACGCCCATTAGCACCCAGACCAACTAGGATGGTTCTTTTATCTGAAAATATAGGTTCAAATAATCACTGCTCATTTTGAAAACAGCCAGAGCATAATATTTATAAGTGTACGGATTTTCAATCTTTAACTCCACCTAAAAGATTTGCATTTATTAAATCAAATCGATTCTGTGTTAATTGCCTAGTTACTTCACATCGTATCTCAAACTGTCAGTCAAAACATGTGTGTCAACAATGCAATAAACCTCATCACACATTGTTTCATCTTTCTCCTCATTCACCAGATGCAACACAAACAACTGTCTCAAACAACAGTTGACAATTACAGAGATCTCACACTGTACCGCATAGAAACCATCGTGCTAGTTTTCACACAGACACCCCTATTTATTTACAGTTGACCGATTCTGTTTCAACTAAACCTTTTGTTGGTCTGTCTTCAACAAATCATAATATTGTACTCCTAGCCACGGCTCTAGTCCACATTACTTCACCCTCCAGCAATACACAAATTGTGAGTGCGATATTGGACTCGGCGTGTCAATCCACGCTGATCACTGAATATTGTGCACAGATGCTGGGCGTAAAACGTAACTGCCTCAAACCCAGTAACGTTCAGGGGATATCATCAACTAAAGTTAAACTTAAGGGTGGTACTAATTTAAATAATTCCACATTTGGTGGTATGCCATTGGCACACGCTCACTCAGTTATGATAATTGATAAAATAACATCAAATATGCCGCAAACTCGCATCTCACATAATGTAATGAACAAACTAAAACATTTTGTTCTTGCTGACCATACGTTTAATGAGAGTGGTTCTGTTCAAATGCTAATTGGTGCTGACCTCTTCGCTTAAACACTCACTGGTGATCTTTATCCACTTGGAAAAGGCATGCCTATAGCGCTAGGAACTATATTCAGCTTCGTAGTTATGGGAAGCGCTCCCTCTAGTGAAGATAACAACCAGCCAGCTTCATATAATCTTATTACGTTATTATCAACCACTGACATCGACCTGCACAACTCACTTCAACAGTTCTGGAAATTAGAGGAACCACCCCTTTCGAAGGTGGTTACGCGAGATGAGGAAATATGTAAAAATAAATTCCGCAACACGCACGCTAGGGACAGCACTGGTCGATATGTGCTTCGACTTTCATTCAAGGAACCTGGGCCATCTCTTGGTGAATCATCATATTAAGCAAAACGGCATTTTAATGCCCTTGAAAATAAATTAAATTCTCATCCAGCTCTCAAGAAATCATATGGTGCATTCATGGATGATTATCATAAATATGGATACATGAAATTATTTACCAACACACTCCAAAATAATTCCCAACATTACTTTCTACCTCACCATGGCGTGCATAAAGAAACCAGTTCTACCACTAAGATGCGTGTAGTATTTAACGCAAGTGCCAAAGGCCTATCTGGCCTTTCATTAAATGATGTACTTCACTCGGGCCCGAAACTCCAAAATGATATTTGCGATATTATTTTAAGCTTCAGAAGTGATAAATTGTGTTTATTGCAGACATTCACCAACTGTACATACAGATTAAAGTATAACCTGACGACCAAAATTATCAATGAATAATTTGGCGCTAAAATCCTAATTTGCCTCTCAAAGTGTACCAACTTACCACTGTCACATATGGTGTAACTATCTCCCCTTATCTTGCAATTCGGACGCTACATCAACTTGTTGAGTATGAATGTCAGGCCTTTCCAAACGTATCCCGAGTGCTACAAACCCAAACATTTGTAGATGATATTATCACTGGTCCTGACAACTTAGAAGATACACTCTCTATTCAAAAATAGCTCACATAGTTGTTAAGAAAAGGCGGGTTTGAATTGCACAAATGGTCTAGTAACTCACACCAGGTACTGAGCGCTGTACCTCAGGAGCATCGTGAGACCCCATTATACTTTCGCACTCCTGAACAACCCCTCTATAGCATCCTTTGTCTCAAATGGAAGCCTGACAGTGATGCATTTTCGTATAAGATTGATATAGTTCAACAAGTCCCGACTAAACTTTCAGTACTCTCCGCTGTAGCTCAAATTTACGACCCGTGTGGTTGGTTGACACCAGTAGTATTCTGGGCCAAATCATTGATGCAACTTCTATAGACACTAGGACTATCTTGGGACGAACCTATACCCGCAGATATTTCTGCAAAATGGATAAGGCTTCTGGAAGAGCTTCCAGCCTTAGAAAACCTCAACATACATTGGTATCTATCTCTCTCTCTACTCCACTGTAGATGTCCAATTACATGGATTCTCAGATGCATCTGAGCAAGGTTATGCAGCAGCCATCTATCTCAGATGTGTGATTCAAAACTCCGAAGTCAAAGTAAATTTGCTTATTGTAAAATCTCGTGTCGCACCTCTGAAACGGATTTCGTTACCCCGTCTTGATTTGTGTGGAGCTCATTTACTTTCAAAATTAAATCAATACTGTAGAAGCATCATATCATCTCATTACCACATACATTCAGCTACCGCTTGGACAGACTCAATCATCGTACTTGCATGGATACACACACCACCATACCGTCTCAAGGTATACGTTGCTAATCTGGTTTCTCAAATACAAGAGATGACACCTCCAGAAGTATGGGATCATGTCCCTAACAATCAAAATCCAAGTGACGTGGCCTCACGTGGTGTATAACCTCCCCTGCTCTGTAACCACCCTTTGTGGTGGACAGACCCACCTTGGTTAACAGCATCCAGCACACAATGGCCTACACTTTACTGTTCATCTTCAGAATCACACACTCTCCTAGAAACAAAACCCCAAAATTAAACATACTCATCTAGACACAAAAAGAAGACTGGGATTTACTATTTTGATTTTCATCGTGGTTCATCTTACAGAGAGTTGTTGCCTATATTCTACGATTCATCTGTAAACTCAGAAATTAAAACATTTGTTCTGGGCCTCTCACTCCTAGAGAATTAGAATATGCCACCATTTTAATTGTGAAATTAATCCATTCCAATCATTTCAAGGAAGATATCAATCTCCTAAAACTCGGCAAAAGTTGTAAACCACGATTACAACGTTTAGCATCGTTTCTGGATTCTGAGGGATTACTCCGTGTCAGAAGTAGACTCAAACAATCGCAGTTGCCATACTCAGTTAAACACCCCTTAATTTTACCCAAAAAACATCATATTACCTATATGATAATAGATTATTATCACCACAAGCACCTACATGAAGGCCCACAACTATTACAATCCATAATATCCCAAGTCTATTGAATTATTTCGGCTAGGAGTATTATCAGATCTCGCATTTTTAAATGCATAAGATGTTTCCGATCAAAGCCAACCAACACAACCCCCTTAATGGGAGATCTACCTGAAGCTCATATCACTTCCTCACGAACTTTTCTTAAGATAGTGGTGGATTATGCAGGCCCTTTCACAATTAATTTGCACACATTACGGCGATTGCAACCGATAATGGCATACCTGCGTGTATTTATTTGTTTCACCACCAAAGCTGTATATCATGAAGTTGCAACAGATCTTTCTACAAACGCTTTCATTGCTGCGCTAACTCGCTTCTTGTCTCGTCGCGGTTCATGCTCAGACATTATTTCTGACTGTGGCACCAACTTCGTGGGAGCTTCTACTCAATTGAAGAAAATAAGAACAGCATTTCTTAAAGAAAAGAAGAATCAAGATCAAATTGACCGATTTGCCGCAGAAAATGGGATCAAGTTTCAATTCTTACCCCCTTCCTCACCACACCAAGGTGGACTCTGGGAAAGCGCTGTTAAGAGTGCTAAACTCCACCTAACCAGAGTTATTGGCAGCCAAATATTGACATTGGAAGAATATATTACACTCACCACCAAAGTTGAAGCTATGCTCAACTCCCGCCCCCTTACACCATTGTCTTCAGATCCGTCAGAGATTGATGCACTTACCCGGGACATTTTATCATTGGGAACTCCCTCACGGCTCTCCCTGAGTCGCAAATAGAATAAATGTTTCTCAATCGTCTCAAGAGATGGCAGATAATTCAGGCCCATTCACAACGATTTTGGTCAATATGGCACCGGGAGTATCTCTATAATTTACAACAACGAATCAAGTGGAATACTCAAAATGATAACCTCAAGAATGGAGACCTTGTAGTAATACATGATTCGGGTTCACCCCCCCTTGCTTGGCCTCTTGGGAGAATAGTTGCAATGTCTCTTGGACCTGACGGCGTGGTACGAGTAGTAACTCTATGTACATCAAGAGGATCCCTTACTTGGCCTGCTGTAAAGGTTTTCCCTTTACCTAGTAATTAGGTCTCATTGTGTTCTGTGTTTCTTCCTTATTCTTGAACCTGAATGGTTCAACAGGGGGAGGATGTTTAGTATTTATTTCTTTATATTTTATTATTTATTATACATTTCATTATTGTTTACTTAATTAAATATTTCTTTTATTCATTCATTATTAATTTATATAATTATCACATTTTTCTGTCTACCACCCTTTCTTTCATTAATTATGTTTCGTAAGGGTGGTACAATTGCTCTCTCGTGTTTTTACGCACGCATCCCTTTTAGTTCGCAAAGTGTTTTTCTCAAAAATGGACGTGCGTCACCACCGCGGCTCAACTTCTCAGTTTCCTTTCGTGTTTTGCACTCTCTTTCGTTAATTGAAATAACCCCATTCTCACCCTAACTTGCATAACTGTGCGTCTGATCAGAATCCACCAAGATCATCCCGTCACAACCCCAGGTAGACCTATTTGGGTTACTGCTCCACCGGATCTTCAGCAGCAGGTAGGATCTCACCATGTCCTATTACGCACACATCAAAATAATTAATTCTCTCTCTTAATCAAATTAAAACCAGTACCGGTAGCATAAACATAGCAGTATTTAACAGTGGCGGTAGCATAAATATAGCAGTATTTAACAGTGGCGGTAGCATAAATATAGCAGTATTTAACAGTGGCGGTAGCATAAACATAGCAGTATTTAACAGTGCCGGTAAAAATATAATTCTAATTTAATAGAAAAATCATCTGTGGTTCAACTAAACTTTATCATATAAAATTATATCTTCAGTGTTGAGGATAATATCACTTTAATAAATCGTGTACAACATTAAAGGTCTTATTTATTCAAATAAAAATATTACATAGTAAAACTGTAACGTAATAATTGTTGCTCGATCACGGAGCTATAAATACCAATTATCTCACAATAAAAATCTATTACGCAATTTTTTAACCAAAATACCGTAACACTTTAATAAGTGCTCGATCACGGGGCAATTATCAGCTAAATAAATGATATAACTTCAATCGGAGACATCGCCGACGTGTATCTCTTTAATTGGCTTCCAATAGTGGGGCATAACAAATCCGTATCATTTTAATAGTCATATAGATTTTTTTTTAATAAATCATACATTAGGATTAACAAATTGCTTATTTTTGTAAAATTTGATTCAAAAAAGATATAGCTCTAACGTTTTGATTAAAATGGGTATTGGTGTAATACTTTACATAATCACCAATAATAATGTAAATTCATCTAAAATAAATAAATTTAATCGTAGTTTACGTATGACAAATTATAGAAACTAGTAATTTTTTAAATTGATCTTTAAGATTAAATTCAAAATAGTAATCTTGAAATAATTTTTCATAATAAGTATGAATATTTTTTTATAAATAAATAATTTTAGAGTTTTATACAAATAATACCCTGGAAAATTTCAATTTAGTTAAATATATTTAAACAACTTAGTCTAGATTTTTTTAATAAAGAGTGTTTATTGTGATCAACAAGATGATGTGTTTGTTTTTCATGAGGAAAACATAATTAGGGGTATAGTTTACTTAAAAACTATGCTAAAATATTAACTTTGAAGCCATAATACACATCAAGAGAAGGTTTGTGCTATTGTGTAGTACCATTTATTTTTTAAACATATTGAGTCCAATGTGAGGTAACATTTTTTTAGTGACTTCTCCAAAACGTATAAAACTAACGCTCCTAATATTATTCATTTCAACCTCACTTTAAAATTTTCTACAACTAGGATACCTCAACAAAGAAACAATATATATATTGTTCATTTTATTATTAACTTTCCAGCCCAAAAAACTAAAACTATTGTGAAAGAGATCTCTTGCAAATATTCCTCCATTTACATCCAAAGTATGAAGGGAGTCTATTTTGTAGGGAGCGTATGGTTATATAACTTGGGCATAGTTCCTTTATTTTAATAGAAATCGTGTTGGGCCGAGCTACTATCGAGAGACCCCTGCCATGAGAAGCTGTCAAGTGGATAATCAACGTCACAAGTCAGATCGGTTTTTATCAGTCACGAGGTGTGGATGTGCAATAAGCACTCCAACTGATTTCTCTCAGACAATAGTTATTCTAGTAATATGTGATCAATAGTCAAAGTATTTCAATAATTTAAACTAATATAATCAATTAATTATTATTTTATATGTAATAAACTCTACAGAAGACGTTGCTAGGATACGCAGCTACCTGGCGCCCGTATATAAGACAACATTCTTGGACCGACTAATGAATAACCCAAGAAGCCAAAAGCATCAGGAACGATTAAGGCGCTTATGGAGCTAACCAGTTTCCAAAACATGACTACCGGTGAACATGATCAATGTACTGTTAGACCAAAAACAAACTGCTATACAAAAATCAAAAATATTAGTCCTAGCTTGCGTTCTTTTTATCCTACCTTAATCAATTATCATTCCAAATTAAGGCTATAAGAACACTTGTCACCCGCCTCGGTGGTGTAGTTAGCTAACGTGATAGTTTCGTGTGACTGCCGAGGACGGGGAGATCAAGGTTCGAATCTTGGTTGGGTGAACCGGGGGTGATTTTCCTCAATGAGTTTACATTCTCCTCCACGCAAATGGGTTCACTTCCTCTAATTCAACCTTACCAATTTACAACCCATTAGCGTAACTAGTACGTAAGCGTATAACCCAAATGGGTAGTAGGACGTGGTGCTAAATAAATAAATAGTACACCTCTTGTCGGTTATAAACTTTTTTTTATTAAAGTACAAAACAATCTAGACTCCACCCACTGAGTAAAATAGAAGCAGTTAAAATCAGTTTTGACCAATTTATTAATTTGATTAAATATATTTCAATTGTTTTCAAACTGGGCTGATCTTATCAAAACAAAGGTTCAACGAGTTGATTCATTCATTACAAAGGACTAGAAGCACGGATGACGGTGATCTCGAGGTTCACTAACAGTTCTGGCGCTCCTGGGAGGATTTTACTCTCTCTAGGCCAATACTGACGCCACTACTCAATCGTAATGTTAGCTGTGTTTTCAATCCGTGTCTACTCGCAGCCGTGGGATGGTGAATCAAATGTTATGATAATCTAGTACGGTTTTCTGCTGATGGATAGATCAGGGTTCTAATCGTGGCTGGGTGTATTGAGTATGAGTTTTGCTCATTGGTTTACTTTCTCCTGTACAAATGTAGGTACACTTACTCTAAATACAACATTCCTAATTCCATTATTGTGTTTTTATATGGATAGGCTCAACGAATAATAATAGTACGCGAATCAAATTAAAAAACTTACAAATTAATATATGGCCAAGATTTATTTTAAAATATAATGTGTGATCAGGTGCGGACTCAAGAGGGGCTAAGGGGCTATAGCCCTTCCCCCCCCCCTCTTTGAGTTATTAAAAAAAAATTGATTGAAGGATGAAAATCTTAATTTCAACACAACAGATCCAGAGCAATGGTTCAAAATAACTGCTTTCATCGCATTTCTTGACTATTTTATCTCTGATTTGATGCACAGATTTAATGATAAAGTTCTTCAAATAAGCCAAATAATCCCACTTCAGACACTTGTTCCTTCTACTGCGGGAAGTACAATGTGGAAGAGATTCTAAAGGCAGTATTAGTTTATGAAGATTACATATTGGTAAACTCCGAGGTGAAATTGAGAGCACAGCTGATTCTTTGGCTACATAACTGGGAAATAATTCAACCAGAGTCAGGTATCATCTCAAAAAACGCTGTTCAGGCACTTTCAGGGATGTGAAAAACAATGGCGAATGGTGCTACATGATTGGTCAAACAAATAGCGTATACAGTTTATTTCGATTACTTATACTTTAATAAATGCTGACAATCCCAAACATAGTACTACACAGTAATAAAGATATTCACCCTTATGGTTAATAAACAATGTGTTATTTACTATTGATCTTAGTTTATATATTTATTAAAATATAGTAACTTGAAATAGGCATCTTTGTTTTTAACAATCCATTTTTATGTTAATTTAAAAATCATAATCACAATGGAAATATATGCTACAGTGGCTATTTCTGGAAAATAAAGGTAGAAACAAAAGCCAAGGTAAAAGATATTTTCAACAAAAAGACGCATAAGCAGCCATTATTAGGCACAAAAAAAACTTGATTAACACCATTTTGAACCTTGGAATTAATGTTTTTATTCGGGGGAGAAACCCCACCGCTTTATTGCTTCGTAATGGTATATTTTGCTGTGCAGACCCCCCTCCCCCCCCCCCTTGATCCACCACTTTGTGTGATCATGCGCCTTCCTCATTACTTGCATGACCTCCCTGAAGGATTCAGAACAGAAGTTTTAAGGCAGATAAAATAGTTGACCTTGTCAGTAAGCCCAAAGACCGTAGCTTCTACGGGTTGATTGTTTTTTTATGACCAATTAGTTTCCAAAATAAAGACGATAAAAATCTTCTTGGCCACATAACAAGGTGGTCTAAAGCAAATTCGTCCATTGCACATTTCTCAAGTTAACAGACAGTTTAGGAATGTAGGTTTAACTACCAGCTACTTGTTTTATGTCTGCCCTGTCTGTTTAGCAGAGGCTGAAATATTAGACATGTAGTTTGGATCTGATCAGGGATTCTCTTGGCATTAGGAGGTGGTTTAACGAGCCGGCTATGTGAGTAGCATTGGCGCCTTGGCGGGGTCATTGGTCACAATATTTTTATTTTCAAGTATTTCAAGAAGTGCAAAGTCCTATGAAATACGAAAGCATCTAGTGAAATAAAAGAAATTAAGTCCCCCCTGCCTCACCACACATTCCCCTAAACAATTCATTAGCCTACTTTGGTGCCCAAATGGTCTAAGGCATCATTCCCGTGTTCGACTAAATTACCAATGATCGGGATTTGAATCTTTCTCGGTAAAACTGAGGTTTTTTACAAAATGGTTTTCCTACGAACTAATGAAGATAATTTTTTATTGATTGGTTTATTTTTAAACATCTGGAAAAGTTTTGCTTAAGATTTAAATATGAAAAGTATTTATAATGATGAGCGAGGTGATATGTTGGCTTTTATGAGAAAAAATAACTTCTTGGGAGTTTACTGAAAACCTATTTTGAAACTTTTTTTCCCAAGCTTTTATACAATACATGAGAAAGCTTGCACTATTGTGTCGTACTATTAATTTTAAAATTATTTTGATCGGATGGTGTCTGTCCATGTAGGGTAAAATATAACATGCAATAAGTCGCTGGACTTTGTTACTTTTCATATATCAACAATTCGTATTGATTTTATTCCAATTTTTATACGAACAACCCCTATGGCTTTTATAAAGCTACTCTTACAATTGGGATGGTCGTTTATGACGTGCTTAAAGTCTTACCTCAAGTCTGGGGTATCCGAATAGTTAACTGAAGTCGTGGGGCTAATGATTTGGGGGTTGAATAAAGAGGAAGTACGTCTGTATTTACGTAGAGGGAGAGTGAGAAATCCATTTAGAAAATAACTCCTTGGTACACCCTCCTGGGATTCTGATATCTACCTCCCAAAACCGACCAACTAGACAAGAAGAGAGACTGACGCCTTTGTTCACACGCTCCCCGGTGTGTAAACTTTGCTGTTAAACGCATAGATAAAACACAATTAGGATTCACCGTAGAGTTTAATATTTCAGTTCAGGACAATGGAGAATGATGTTCCGGATGGATAGTATGGTGTGGTGCACACGCACAAGAAAAAGGAAAATAAAATGATCCTAGATACTAAACCATATTCCAGACACATAAGATGTAGTTTTTCATTTCATTTGACGCGCACTCGCTGAACCGACTGATAATAACAGCACATGACTGATTAATTAACTTATATAATAGGACAGACACAACACCCAGCCCTCAGCCGTTAATTCATCAATGTGTAAGTGTTAACACACATTTCTCCAATGATACATTATTCGTCCATTTCAGGAGTCAAACCCGGTACCATTAGATCGGCAAATAGATACGCTATTGACTGATTTAGGGTGTTGAACAAGATTTATCTCAGTAAAATGAAGTCCACTTCTGTGGTCGAATGGTTTGAGGCGTCACTCTCACAATAGACAGGATTGCTTATGACGTGGAGATTGGGATTCAAATCCCATTTAGGTATACATAGGGTGGTTATCCTGAATAGTTTACCCTTTCCCTTCACAAAAATGGGGGTTCACTTCATTTAATTTCAAACTTACTCTTCCCTAACACATTAGCGTAATTAGTTCATATGCGTATAGCCTGAACGGCTAGTAAAATGGACCAAAAAAACAATAAATGCAATCCCACTTAAACCAAGTCATACTTGTGTGTGTTTGATGAATGAGCCCAATTTAATAATAAAATAAAATGCATTACACAAAACAAAACATAATCCAACTCTTTAATAATAAAATAGGTTTATGAGTTTCTAGCATAATATTTATGCTTTAATGCTACGCGTTAATTTAATAGTAAGTTTATTTAAGTAAGCCCCAAATTTGAAAAAAATAATCAGAGTTCTTCAAATTGAGCTAAGGTTGGTGCACACTTGTCCGTAATGCATCGTATCAGCTCGGTACGTTTTTATGTTGGCACGTACTTGTGCGTATCACATTTAACCAACTTATTTACACATTATTTTGTATACAAATGAGGGGAAAACTCAAATTGAGAATCTTTTCTGAGCCAGTGTGTATCGATACGATCCAATGCAAACATACCATTTTGTGCGCCTAACTTTATATGTTATCAGTATAGTTATTCATGTATGAGCGCACTCACACATGTAATAATCACGTTCCTTAAAAGAAGTCGCATCTTCCATCTCATTCCATTGTCCATTTTGACTGCCCTTACCCGGCTCAGCTAAAACCCTGCCAGAACTAGTTGCTAACTTTATGATGATTTCATCTTCCGAATTTTGTCTGTAGGTCGGTTCTTCTTTGCTGACTATTTTAGTTTTCATCTTGGGTTTAGATGTTGATTTATTGCCATAGTTTATTCCATCCTCTGGTAATCTAGCTAGTACAGAATCACAACAATCTTCTAAATCCAAACTAGGTTTTTTATCATTGTGACCATCAGCACTTCTAGATGAACTACCATTTAGCGTTATGGTGGCTTTGCGAAGGCAACATTCTCTTAAACTAAACTCATGCATGATTTCTCCGGTGTCCTTACCTTTATTTGCTAAATTACTCCCTAATGAGTGCCTATCTCTTTTATAATTGCAACATTCTTCTAAATCTAGAACGTTGTATGTGTCATTTTTGAGACTACCAGTTTTAGACAAATTATTGTCAGACCTAAATTCAAGAATATCTCCATCTGACCCAACTCTATACTTGATAGAATTATCATTATATTTACCCGTAATATTCCCATAATTGGTATTTACGTCTTTATCTCCATCCCAAAGAGTTAAATTCCCAATTTGAGTGTTTTTAACATCCTTATTCTCTATATTCCACATGTCATTATCATCCAGATCTGGCGCATCGTCATAGCTATTTACATGCATTTGAGATTTAGAGTTGATCTTATGTATGTTGTGATAGTTATCCCTATTCAGATCTTTCCTGTAACTTGTTTCGCGGTTATGGTTATAATGGTTATAATAACCTTTGATCAAACCATTCCTTTGCTTGATATTTCGGTTTCCAATGCCATAATCTTCTTCATTTAAACCACTTCTGTGATTTATATTTCTCTCCTCACTAACATAATAATCTTCATTTAAACCACTCCTGTGATTTATATTTCCTTCTTCACTATCATAATCATCTTCATTTAAACCACTCCTGTGATTTATATTTCTCTCTTCATCACCATAGCCGTACTTATTTAAAACACTCCTGTGATTTATATTTCTCTCCTCACTAACATAATCGTTTTCATTTAAACCACCCCTGTGATTTATATTTCTCTCTTCACTAACATAATCGTTTTCATTTAAACCACCCCTGTGATTTATATTTCTCTCTTTACTAACATAATCGTTTTCATTTAAATCACTCCTGTGATTTATATTTCTCTCTTCACTAACATAATCGTTTTCATTTAAATCACTCCTGTGATTTATATTTCTCTCTTCACTAACATAATCGTTTTCATTTAAAACACTCCTGTGATTTATATTTCTCTCCTCACTAACATAATCGTTTTCATTTAAACCACCCCTGTGATTTATATTTCTCTCTTCACTAACATAATCGTTTTCATTTAAACCACCCCTGTGATTTATATTTCTCTCCTCACTATCATAACCGTCCTCATTTAAACCACTTCTTTGGTTTATATTTCTCTCCTCACCATCATAATCATCTTCATTAAAACCCCTCCTGAGATTTATATTTCTCTCTTCACTACTATAATCATCTTCATTTAAACCATTCCTGTGATTTGTATTTCTCATTTCACCATCATAACCATTCTCATTTAAACCATTCCTGTGATTTATATTTCTCTCTTCACTGTCATAGCCGTCCTTATTTAAACCATTCCTGGGATTTATATTTATCTTTTCACTATCATAACCATCCTCATTTAAACCACTTCTGTGTCTTATATTTTTCTCTTGACTATCATAATCATCTTCATTTAGACCCCTCCAGTGATATATGTTTCTCTCCTCACTAACATAATAATCTTCATTTAAACCACTCCTGTGATTTATATTTCCTTCTTCACTATCATAATCATCTTCATTTAAGACACTTCTGTGATTTATATTTCTCTCTTCACTATCATAATCATCTTCATTTAAACCACTTCTGTAGTTTATATTTTTCTCTCCACTACCATAATCATCTTCATTTAAGCCACTTCTATGATTTATATTCTCACTTCACTATCATAACCGTCCTCATTTAAACCCCTCCCATAGTTTATATTTCTCTCTTCACTATCATAATCATCCTTGTTTAAGCCACTTATGTACTTTTTATTGCTCTCTTCATTATTATAATTGTCTTTATTTAAGCCACCCCTGTACTTTAAATTTCTCTCTTCAATATCATAATAATTTTTATTTAAATCACTCCTGAAATTTATACCGCTCTCATTACTATCATAATCATCTTTATTTAAACCATTCCTGTAATTTAATTTTCTTTCTTCACTATCAAGATCATCCTTAGCTAAACCATTCGTGAACTTTTTATTTCTCTCTTCATTATCATAACTGTCTTTATTCAAGCCACCCCTGTACTTTAAATTGCTTTCTTCACCATCATAATTGTATTTATTTAAACGACTTCTGAACTTTTTATTGCTCTCTTCTCCATCATAATTTTCTCTATTTAAACTATCCTGAACTTTATATTGCCCTCTTCATCAAAATAATTGTCGTTGTTTAAACCACTCCTGTAGTTTATATTACTTTCTTCAATATCATAATCTTCTTTATTTAAACCACTGCTGAACTTTATATTGCCCTCATTATAAGAACTGACGTTATTTAAATCACTTTTGTAGCTTATATTACCTTCTTCACTATCATAGCTTTCTTTATTTAAACCATTTATGTACTTTTTATTGACCTCTTTACCACCATAATCGTCCTTATTTAAACTTCTACTGTAATCTATATTGCTCTCTTCATCATCAACATCATCTTGATTCAAACCATTACTATACTTATTATTTTCAACATTATAAGTCTTATCCAGTCCACTTTTATTATAAGAGGCACTATTATCATTATAATTTAAGTGATCAAAATTTATTCTATAAGTAATATGACTGTCCTCTTCGCTATTCCCAGAATACTCGTGATCAAGTTTGCCTCGAGTGCTTATGTCGCTTTCTTTGATATATTCATCTCTATTAATCCCTCTTCTAGAGATGATTTGACCTTCTTCCCTTTTACTATTGCTTTGAAGTGTTCCTCTTAAATTTTCATTAGAGTTTGCATTTCTAAGATCATCTTTACTTAACCCTTCTCTGAACATTTTGTTATTATGTTCAAAATACTTGTTATATGAATCTGTTCTGTGATCGTAGCTGGTGTCATCGACATATTTATCATAGCCACCCCTATTAAATCTACTGATGTGTTCTTCATCCTTGCCATCCAAATTATTCCTGACCAAGCCATCGGAAGTAATGCGGTCTGTTTGTAAGAAAACTTTTCTCTGATGGTCACCTTGTTTTAATCCACTTACTAACACAAAATCCTGAGAACAAATAGAAATAAACACAAATTTAGTTTATCAAAACAAGTGTGTGTATAAAATTTGTATGCTAAAGTAGTTTAAAACCTTATTGTAAATTGTTGTGTTCTTGGAATAAGAACAGATTTCTTTAAATTAATACCCTTTTCAGAAAGTATAATTTTTCCCAAAGTTATGACCTATACAAATTATGTGGTAGGTTGCGTTACTGTTAAAGATATTAACGATTATAATAAACTGGCAAAAATACTTGAGGGTGTTGAAGTCTCAGAACTTTTTACAGAAATTGAACTGTTCCAACTCCAAATAATTTAAAAAAAATATTTTTAATTTTTATTATTTTTTCAATTTGATCAAATTGAGGTTTTAATTAAAGGAAATAGATTAGTAGGTATCTCAAACACTATTAATTTTAAGTAGAGGATATTTTGTAATTGTCATAATGACTTAATATAGATTATCTTAAAAAGATTACAATATGATGGCCTTATTATTTTATAAAATATTTAATATTTATTATTACATTTTTATATAGCCCTTTGTAATGATTTATTTTCTTTTGATCTTTATATTTAAATTTTTTAAATGTATTTCAAACATATGGTGAAGCAATTCAGAGCCGTTAGGCACTTAATTTTTGCCTTTACGAGGAAGGTTTTTTTTAATACCTACTTTTCAAACTCATGCTGTCCACAGCTTTGAATCATTACCTCGCTAAATAAACTTTTTCGGGCAATAGCTGTTTACCTTGACTATCCTTTAGCGAACTCCTACAAGATTTTTGTGTACTGTCTCCTACCCCCCGCCCCCTTTCCATCGGAACATTTCAAATTCTCATTCTCTCAACAATCCCTTCTTACTGGTTTTTGAAAGCGCTCATCGTTTGTGCTACGTTAATGATAGTTAGTGCTCGGCTTTCATGGTAATTAATTAACTCAATGCACCTCTTTTCTTGAATTTTGTAAAGAAGCTAGTTTGTACTACCTGCAAACACCACGTTGTTTTCCCTGATGAATAATTATAACATATCACCTCTTTCTTTATATTTACTGGATTGTTGTAAAGAAACCTGTCTTTACCACCTAGCTATTCAAGCTATTTTCCCTGGTGAGGTGAAATCACGTCTGCGCCGTATTTATTGTGAATACAGCACTTTTAATACTATTTTGATCACACTATTTGATTAGACCCTTAGACCATTAATATTTGCTGATCTTATATGGGTATACATAGTTTTTTAACCTAAATAATCAATCTTATTTTAATTAAACTTTATGTAGACTGGAGATTTATCCAATTTAAAATTGTTTTTTGATTCTGTGTTTGCTGAAGTGAGTTTTAAAGGGAATGTTTGATTGGATTAATTGATAGAAAACCAATGTATTGCTCAGAATAGTAGTTTCTGACAATGTTTAAAATTCGAAAAATAAAATTAATGCTAAGCATTTAAAGTTTTAATTGACATCATTAATTGAATTGGTTTCTGAAACTTATCAACTGTGAGCTCTATATTTGTGTGTGACATATTAACTTGCTACAGATGAGCGTGTAAAGATTGAAGTGAAATAGTACACACGATTTTTGAACAACCAAACATTTACTATTACAAAGAAACCTGTCTTTTTGAGAGTGTTTGTATGTGTTAATTTAATTTTTATCTTCTAAATTATAAAGGTTTTGTTTAGCACCATAAACCATTTATTCTTAAATTCAAATACTTTTGTCTGATACGTGCAGTACATACTTTGGAATTAAGTTAAGAATGCATTCTTATAGGCTATTATAGAAAAAAGGTTTTTTTGGTTAATTTTTCTAATTTTATTCTGTTGGTGATAAATATAGTATGACAAGATATTTTTCTAATTCTTATTTATCTGCACATATTATTTTAATGCAGGCCCACTTGTTTTGTGCAAGCAGAGATTTTTGGGACCAGAAATTCTGCCCACCCCGTCCACCCTTTCACACTCAAGGTATTGACCTAGTGTGGCCCATAGAAAAATACGGCCCTTATTTGAACACTTTTAATATTTACTGTGGCTTTCTAAAATATTCGTATTGATTTTACTATATTGATTGGACCTTTTTTGAATCAAATACTTTTATTATTTATTTATCATAAAGTGAAACCGTGACATTGTTTATGTAATCCTGCTAAAAAATAACAAACATTGCTACTGTGGTATTTAATATCTATTATCCTAATTATAATAATTTAAATGTTATTATTATATTTGTCTTTATTACGGTTGAATACTCGTTAGTTTGTGTATGAGTTTTATTTTAAATGATAATATCGGAGTTTAAGAAGCAATATTTCAGGAATGAGTTCTAAGCCCAGTGCGTTTTGATTTAAATTTGCTCGGTGTCAATTCTGTATATTAGGCTTCTTCAAATAATGTTCCCTGTGCTGTTTTTTAATATTCCATGACATTACTAAATTTGGCTAAATACACCCTTCTAGTAAAATCATAATTTTAAAATAACGCAATATGTCGTCTATTTTAGGAATCTTAATACAAAGACGGAGCTGATGTATGTAGTGTAATTTATGTATGTATATTATCTCGAATATTAATTCTGGATAATTTTAAGGATCTGAATCCAATGTTATGCAATGTTATGTGCAAATCTGTAACAGTAGTAATACAGTAGCCCCGTGGCTTCTTTGGTGCTGACTGACAGCTCACAGCTCACTTCACACAGTCAACATTTAGGTACATACCTAAATGTTGACTGTCAGAAACGACAGCTGCTGAACACATGTTTTTGCAGATCATTTGGTTTGGCGTAGAGATACATAATTTGGTCTGGTAACTTTTCAAAGCCGTCAGTTGTCAGTCAGCTCCAAAGAAGTCATGGGGCTTTTTTTTTTTTTAGCTATGAATGAGTCATTGCTACAAATGTCAGCTTGAAGGGCAGGTTGTAAAATATAATTATAAATGAACAACTCATATTTGTATATTTAAGGAAATACACATGATGAAAAGAGCAGCAGTTTTTCTGGCTAGGAGCCGCATACACACGTTCCCAAACCTTGATATATATCATAGAAATAAAGATACCATATTCATGTTTACATAGGGAAAGTCCAAAATAAAAGTCAAATTTGGTCAACATTATAGAAAATGTGCTGATTACTGCTATCATAGAGAAAAGTATTAATATCCTATTATATCCTTTCTCTATGCTGCTATAGACACCATCGTCAAAAAGATGCTTGTAATATATTGCTTTGCTTGACTAACTTTATATATTCAAGAATAATTTATCTATTTTAAAAATAAATTTCCCATTAAAAATATAAAAGACGAAACACCTGTTTCTAAGGAATTAACTGAACATTGAGGGACACTAGATTATAATGCCCAAATATATTGATTATTGATTAAAAAATGTTATTGCATAAGTTTTAGTACAAGGGCTAATTTACAATTCAATCTAGAACTAGGAACCCCCCCCCCTTCCCCCCCACACACACACTTTCAATGAATCTGAATGAGATTTGTACCTCAACCTTATTGTCACCAAAAATGTCACCATGGCCTATATTTTAGTTTTCTATGATATTATATCCGATAATACACCCTTGCTTTGAAAGAAAAACTCAGAATGCCAACAATATTATTATCCACCGGGGTCATTCGATATGGGAGGGGGTAAGGGGGGGGGGGGCATTTTACACCAATCTATCATTCATAATAATTGATCACTTGTAATTAATTTTTAAGAAGTCGATTTTTTAACCTCTTCGACACCCTTATAGATCCCGAAACTTGTAAGAACAAATATTTAAACTTACTGTGTACTTAAAACGAGAAAAAACAAAAGACCACTAAAATATTGTTTTTATGTATTCTCACATTTTTATAAAATCAATGGTGGCCTGGTGGTCTAGGGGTAAAGGTGTCGGACTTCTGTGCTGGGGGTCCGGGGTTCAATCCACGGTCCCGGCACAGATTTATCTGATTACCAAACCTTCCTTCATCTCTGACAAGACATTTTGTGAATGTGGGGAATGCCAGGCCTCCACCGTGGTTCGGATTCCACGTTAAACTGTAGGTCCTCCATTTCATCTCACAATCACCCTACCATTACACATTAGCGTAAGTGCGTATAACCCGAACGGGTAGTAAGACGCGGTGATAATAATAATAATAATAATAATAATAATATAATAATAATATAAAATCAAGATGTTACTTTATCTTATGTTATCAACTAGTTCTTAATAACTTCAATTACCCACCTTTAAATAGCTAGTTTAACCATTTTAAAAGTTTGCGGTCCACCCAAAAATGTTTTAAAAACACGTCCTCTAAAAAAAGGGGTTCTTTAAACAATTGCGGGCTCATGGTATATAAATGATTAAAGCTGTCCCCTATGGGAACAAACACAAAACTAACTATGAGAATACACATATTTTGTTGATATATTTTATTTGATCATTTAAAACAAGGGTGTTTTAACGATTTAATCTATATGTAGGATTAAAACTTGTCCCAATTAACTCGAATGAGAGATGAACTTCAACCTCATGTTTAGTGAAAATACTAAAATGTATTTTAGTTTTTTATGTCTTCATTAAACAATATATTATGTGTAATAAATTAGATACCTTCATTTAAATAATTTGATAATATTTGTCATATATATTTTATTCTAAGCCAAGAGTATTTGGTTCGATTCCCTGCATGTTTAGTAAATTTACTATAGGTAAAATTGGGATTTTCCTCTCGCACTAACGATTTAAAAGGTGGGGGTCTTGTGACTGTTATGGAGTAAGCTAGTTTGTAATTCATGTGCTGATATAGTTAGTCGGTTAATAAAGTGCACGTTATAATAAGTTGTATGTAAGAAATAATATAAAATGCCTTCAATTAGTTTTTATTTTCATAAAGAGGAAATTCCCGAACTGCAAGGATTAATTTAACCCAGACAGGCTTATCTTAGTCACTGTGTCACTGGATACCTGAGCTAACTCCCTCCCCCTAGCAGATATAAAGCTCGATGGTAGCATTAGAGAGAGAAAGCTGTATGCTAGCCTTAACAACTGTCACTTATAGCATATTAGTCAGGAACAAAGACCTAAGTACACATTTCTTAGTACGCGATTCACATCTAAAGGCGGAACAAATACGTATGTTTCACCCTGGCTTTTAACCACCCGGTTTTAGAAAGTGCCCATCGTTTGTGCTACGTTACTGCGGGTTAGTGCTCGATTTACATCGCTAGTGCTGTAAATTTAAGGTATTAATTCAAGTAAAATAATAGAGATAACTCTTTTTTGAAAACGTCCATCGTTTGTGCTACGTTACTGCGGGTTAGTGCTTGGTTTTAATCGATAATGCTGTAAATTTGAGGCACTAATTCACTATTTCTTATGGGTGGCCAGGGAGATATCTCATTCTTGTATTTTGTAACTCCATGCTATTGCTGGGAGGGTAAGACAATTCGTTATATCAACATAAAAAAACAAATTTTATAAAGACTTATGATGACAAGGTGATTATTGAGGTTAGGAGACGCACAAGTAGGAACGATTTAAAACAAGTTCTTTGAAAATTAAGAAGCAAAATATATAGGCTACTTTATTTAACAGAAAATTAAATTACTCAGTACAATACAGTATGTTGAGCCTAAAAAACCATATAGGCCTATAAGCTACCTTAATCCATAATTTTAACTTATTTTTAACTCTAATTTAGAAAGCCAAAAAATATGTATTTACTTCCGTAAATTTTTTGAATAACTAACTGATATTTTATTATTTAATTACAACTGTCACGAAATAATTTTTCATCAACTGTGTGCTTGTAGTAGCAGCAACAATGGGGGCCAATCTTGATGCATAAATCTTGTAAATGATTTCTACAACTGACTAGAATATAAAGTAAAATAATTGTATTTGATGAAAACCATTTTAATTGTAAAACTTTCACTTGTAAACTCTAAACTATGAGTTACAGCTTTATAAAACAGTCATCTGTAATATATTATTGTTATATCCATTATTGTGCTAGCTATAATGAGTTATTTTGCCAGCTAGGTTATTGTGAATTTATATTCCATCTGAAATAAACAATACTTATTCCTGTATCCACAAAAATATGTTTTTATATTGTGATTTTACTATACCTTGCTTTATGACTTATTTACCTCCCAGGACCTACATTAATTAGACTCTTATAAATATAATATAAAATATACAGCTATCACAACTTTAATGTTTAAAGCTAAAAATAATAATATAACTCTATGGTGCAAACTTTAGCCTTTTAAAATATACAAACACATATTTTTCAGACAAATTTGTTAACATTTTACGAAATTTTAGATTTATCTTAAATGTATCGGTATTATCTATCAAAAGTGAAAGCTTCAAATCATATGACCAGACACCAGAAGGACTTGTAATTATTTTTCCTTTTTGACAGATAAAAAGCCCTTACAATGCAAATTGGACTATAGTTTCTTTGTGCTAGTCTTAGTACATAAAACTAATAAAATATCTCAAATGTTACATTAAAAATACACATAAATACCGATTGAGACCGGTTTTATTTTATTTTATTCATTCATGCACTACATTTTATTTGAAAAATTATCCATAAAAAGCTTAACTACTATGAATTTTGTTCAAATCAATTATATTTTATAACTACTTTGGTTGGCTTGGGTAATATTTTAGTTCCACCAGCTATCCGGCAGATGGAGTGAAGTAATATGGTGTTTTTAGCACCGCATCTTACTACTCGTTCAGTTTATATGTCTATGTGCTAATTAAACCAATGGATTAGGGATGAGTTAGGTGCAATTTAGAGGAAGCGCACCCGCATTTGCGTGAGGATAGAGTGCGAGATAGTGAGAAATCATTTAGGAAAAAACCTCGGTGCATACTATGGGATCGAACCACAATCTCCCTGTCCTCTGCAGTTGAAAACATATTTTATAAAATTTAAGAATAAGATAGTAGAACATTTTAAATAACACAAAAACATTTAAAAATGAGTATATTTACAATATAAGAAAATATAATAGCCCGTAAAACAAGTATAAATAAGGTTTTTTAATTAATTTATTCACACACACACATATATATAAATGTATATATATATACATGTATATATAAATAAATATATATATACATATATATAAATTAATATACACAGTATCGCGTATGACTACCCGTTTGGGCTATACTCCCATATTATATATATTATTTCTTAATACAAATAAATTTTAAGGTACTTGGTTGACAAAATGAAAATAAACGAAAAAACAAATTTGGAGCAGAAATTGAAAAATCGTGCACTAACCAGCACTAACGTAGCACAAACGAATGGGCTTTTTCAAAACCTGGGTGGCTCAAAGTCGGCTGGCTGGTCAAGGTGACACACATATCAAATACACCCTTCCTCTAAAGAAAACTAACTCCTATTGGCAACAATATTACCTTTCTACCGCGGTCATTCAGTCTTGGAGAGAGAGGTGACCTGGTGGTCTAGGGGTAAGGTGTCAGACTTCTATGCTGGCGGCCGGGGTTCAATCCTCGGTCCCGGCAAAGATTTATCTGATTACCAAACCCTTCATTCACCTCTGACAAGATATCTTGTGAATGTGAGGAATGCCAGGTCTCCACCGTGGTTCGGATTCCACGTTAAACTGTAGGTCCTCCATTTCATCTCACATTAGCGTAAGTGCGTAAACCCGAACGGGTAGTAAGACGCGGTGCTAATAATAATAAGTCTTGGAGAGGTTGGAGGGAAAGTTAGTTTAACCCCACTCTATCATAATGATCACTCAAAATTGAATTTTTTTAAGTCCATTTTTTCAACCACTGGAACACCCTTAAAAGCAATGGTCAAAAGATTAATTCTAAAATACCTGCCACTAAAACTTCCACAGCAGTTTAAACATATTTGTACTGACAAAGTCTTCATGCCAGAGCTATCTATTTCTAGAGTAATAATCACAGTTGATAACAATATGATTCTGACGGCACACATTTTTATTTTACGAACAGTCAGTGAAGAAGAATCAAAGTCACCAGATGTGGCTCAGATTTCCCATAATGCATCAGAAAGGTGTGACTTATCCCGACCACTACTCTCTGTTTTTAGTATATAATATGAGGAAATTAAACCATTGTTAGTTAGTTTAGTACCAAAGATTGTATTTTGTGTTTACTCCATCTTACTACTCTTCCGGGATATTTGCAAAAGCTACACTAATCAAGTAGATATGAGAAAGGTTGAATCTGAAGGAAATTTACACGCATTTTCTAAGAGGGAGATTATGTTACACCATTTTTTTTTAAACTCTGTGATATTAACAGCGTTTTATGCTGATTTAAATAGGATCTTCAATTACGTGTAACGTAACTGGTTCTGCAACAATCTCACATCTCAGATTCAGACAACAGCTATTTGGGTTTCCTAAAGATAAATTGACTTTATTTTAAATAAATCTCAGATTACTTAACTCTAATTTATTAATGAAATAACTTATTATTTTGTGTGATAATAACAATTCCTACGACCAGTACATCTCGCACGTCCTTACTCTCTTAATATAATAACATCTCTGCACACGCCTAGAGCATGCCGCACCCCAGCACCTACTAGCGGCTAACGAGGATGTGTCCTTCTTGACTAAAGTCACGGGGGTGATCCCCGCAGTCCCCAGGAGAGGGCGCAACAATTAGAATGCAGCCCAGCATAGTTTCTCTTAAGGTGCGGCAGAAGGGAACGCGAGTAAAATAAATAAATAAATCAAATATTTCTCCGGTAGCAACATAGAGTTTAGTTTTCTGCACATGCTTATAGCAACAGATCTTGAATATCGGCCAAGGATGTCCTGGAATTTTGTCACAACTCTGTATCTTTAATTGATGGATTACTGGAATATTCTACATGGTGGCAATTCACCTTCCTCACCTCTAAAACACTAGCGTAATTAGTACATATGTGTACAATCCGAACTGGGGACCTGAGGAGATATCTTCCTAACCACCCATAAGAAATCGTAAATTAGTGCCTTAAATGTACAGCACTAACAATGTAGTCGAGCACTAACCATCAATAACTTAGCACAAACGAATGGGCATTTTCAAAAACCAGGTGGCTAAAAGTTGGCTGGCCAGGATGACACACACTAGTAAAAAAAACTTTTTAATAGAAGAAGAAAAAGTTATTTTAAATTCTACTTTATCCATGAGTCCTGACAAATATTCAAGAACTGTTAACATTAAAATATGTAGAAAATTAAACAAAACGTAGCTACTTAAAGCAATATCATATTTATCTTTGCCATAGTTGTATTTTGTCATACTTATTTTTCTTCAGCACCACGTCTTACTTTCTGTTCAGGTTATACGCATACGTACTAATTAGGCTTAGTTAGGGATGAGTAACTACGCCTATGGGTTAGGGATTAGAATGGTTGAATTTAGTAGGGGAAGTGTACTCGCATTTGGGTGGAACGAGAGTGGACTACAATTTTGGAAAAAAAAAACACCCTTATTACACTCAACCGGGATATGAACTCCGATCTCCCTGTCATTGTAAGTCTAATCCAACTAAAGAGTGACTCTTTATAGGCTTGGACCATGTGGCTACTGAAACAGGTCCATACATAGTTAAAATAACTTTCCCTATGCTATATTCTCAGTTTTTGTACGTAATACAACCTAACCTAACATAACGATAAGAGTTATCCTGACACAAGCATTCTTCCCCGGTAAGATTTGATTCAAATGGTTCAGATACCACCTGGGTGGTGAGCTGTTTGCAATGGGTTTGTTCACCCACTTACCAGATATATGCTGGAGTATTTCATTTTAATTTACCTTCGAATAACTCTTTTGGTTAAGCTGTTAGTAAGTCTTATGTTAAACGTATCAATATTAGAATTGTCTACTAACTTACTCCAGCCTAACCTAACCAAAGCAAGCTTATACATAATTGATCAAAAAGTAGGATACTAAGTTCAGGTGATATTTATAATATTTTGTTTTACGTTTTAACTATAAAAAAGTTTTATTATTTGTACCCAATCAAATCTTTATGCTGAAAAAAAATGCAGTTTAGACTTTTATTTGAGAATTAATTAATTATCGTATTTGATTTTGCACTTGGAATTTTCAAGGTATGTTTCACTTACGTTTGACATTGAACCCAATAAAAATATGTAATTACCCAATAAATCTCCATTGTGACAATAGTCACAATAAATTTGTTTACTTTGACCATCTTTTGAGTGTTTAGTTTAAATTCTTATATTCAATCGTTTTCTTCGAATCACTGAATAATCCTCTTAGCCTACAACTCACACTAAGTCACAGAAATACACAGCAACATATAAACCTGTCCGCTTTGATCGGTATAGTTAATCAAAGTGCCGCAAAATACTTAAGTTCATTTTGATCGATTACTGGAATAGTCTACATGGTGGCAATCCACTTTAACAAAGACATTATCAATATACTCGCAGTCGTATAAATTGTTCGAAGAAAAACATTTAAAAGAATTACGATTACATATTTCCCTCATGAAATAAATAAGAAAAAAAAAACTATTCTTTCGACAGGGGTTTCCAAAACACACTGTGGGTAAATAATGTATTAGCTAAACACACAAGACTAGTCTTAAGGGCCACACGTTGGTGATACTTATACCTATAATTTAAAAATAAAGTGGTTACTTATTTTGAGGTAAAATAGTTTTGTAAAAAATAGTAGCTTACAGGGCGTATGGCACCAATTTGACCTTTGACCTTTGACCCCAATTTGTGTGACGTAATCATTGCGTGTTATGTTGCAACATCCTGTTTGAGTACCGTGACCTACTTTCCTCTGATTGGCTGCTATAAATAGCCTCCTTCCCCCACCAATTTTGACCTGCTTTCCACATCCGCCTCCCACATTGGTACCTCTGTCACAAGGCTCAGCCTTCCCCCCAAACCTGGCGCCAGTATGTCGGCCCGACAAGACAAGAATAGATATTGAGGTTATTGCCTCGGGCATCTGGTTTTCCCTGGTGCCAGGTTGGCGGGCAGACAAGACGAGTTGAGACAAGAATAGATATTGAGGTCAATGCCCTAGGCAACGGGTTTTTCCCTGGCGCCAGTATGTTAGCCCGACAAGACAAGAATAGATATTGAGGTCATTGCCCCGGGCAACGGGGGTTTTCCCTGGCGTCAGTTTGACGGAGGGCTCGGCACGAAGCTTTGCGCTATGGCTGACAAGCCTAGAATGAACATCGGCTCTTCTGTCACAAGGCTCTGTCCCGGAACAAGCAGCATGAACCTTGCGCTATGGTGCTTTGTGGTAGAGTGTGGTAATTTGTTCCAGAGACCCCCTCCTCCTTCGCCACCCTGACGCCATGTTTGAGTGACCTACTTTCCTCTGATTGGTTGCTATAAATATCCTCCTTCCCCCACCAATTTTGACCTGCTTTCCACATCCGCCTCCCCCCTCCCCTCGACTACCAACCCTGGACATGTTGGTTCTTGATGATTATTAATAGATATTGAGGTCATTGCCCCGGGAAACGGGGTTTTTCCCTGGCGCCAGTATGTCGGCCCGACAAGACAAGAATAGATATTGGGTCATTGACTCGGGCATCTGGTTTTCCCTGGTGCCAATATGTCGGCCCGACAAGACAAGAATAGATATCGAGGTCATTGCCCGGGGCAACAGGGTTTTTCCCTGGCGCCAGTATGTCGGGCAGACAAGACAAGAATAGATATTGAGGTCATTGCCCCGAGCAACGGGGGTTTTCCTTGGCGTCAGCTTGACGGCTCACGAGCCAAGAAATAGATCTTGACCTCAACAACCTTGGGGTTTTCCCAATGACGTAATCATTGCGTGTTATGTCGCAACCCTGGCACCAGGCTGGCGGGCAGACAAGACATGTTGAGACAAGATTAGATATTGACCGGGGCATCGGGTTGTCTGGCAGACAAGGCAAGTTGGGACTCGTAAATAAAACACAGATGTTACAAATATATATTTATTTATTAAACATCACAATTATACATTTTTACAGGAATGACGCATATATTCGTTCATACGTTTTTCTACAGTGTCTCTTAGATGCGTTAGTAAAATTGTTTTTAGTTCACAATCCAACATGTAATAGTCCTAACCGATGATTGACGTGTATAGTAAGTAGCACTGATAAGATCCAGGTTTTTGATGTGCGTTTCCACCGTAGATTGTTCTAGGTCGATGACATCCGTCGATTCTGTTAGCGTGTCGCATACATCCACGACGAGTGTGTCGATCAAATTGTTGCAATAGTGCGCGACGGGTGTCGACCACATGTCCCGTCGGTCGACGGCGACGTTGATGAGGTCCCACACCTCACAAAGACGCGCCCAGCTAGGTGCTAGATAGGCGACCCGTTTGATTCCGGCGTCGTGTTTCTCGTTGATGACGACCATACGGTCACCGCACATACGTCTCAGAGAGATTTCGTGATTAGTCAGACTAATCTTCTGAGGAGGTTGCGTGTTGGTGAAAAACTTTGATATGACCGACTTGTAGGTGCTCAGTTCTTGCCATTCTGTACGGTTAAACACGGCGCAGTTCCCTCTCATTTTTCTAGTTGGACATAGAGCGTAAAGTTGTTCTTGACACTCATGCCGACGATGACTCGCTTGGCGTCGACTCCATCCAGCGGGAACAATGTGTTGAAAATACTGGTGACGGCGAGTGGTTTCGCAGGCTTTGCTTTGCTACCGCAAGCGTTTTGACCTTCCATGATGCTCGGTGGTTATGGCCGGCACACCGCCGGGACGCCCTTTTTATAGGCGCACGCCGCCTGGACACGGCCTCTTGAAGGGCGACATGCCCCTACAGTCTTGAAAAATCTATTGTAATATCTCACCACCTTAGCGTCGTTGGCTGTATGATTGGTGGACGAGAATAGGTTTTGGAAAGTTTTCAGCGGAATGTTCTGGGCGCGATAGAGAAGGTACATGAGACAGTAATGGCCGCAAACGTCTGATGCGATGCTTTGAAGTTGTAGCTTAGTATAGGACGTGCGAAAAGTGTTTTTGCGTATAAATGCCAGATGTGACTTTATACGCGGTGGAAAACCATAACTGTCAAAGTATTCTCCCACGCCGTTCTTGTCGATAAAGATGGCGACCCAATGCTTCCAGGTTTGTTGTGCGGATCGGTGTTGATGACTAGAGCGGCAGTTCGAGCTATTCTTGCGGGTAGTTGATCAGCAGGGAAAACACCCGACCGTACAGAACGGAACCACGGACTTGTTTTCAGCGCACGTCTTATGGTGTAGGTGTCCATCTTCAATCATCCAGTCTCGAAGTCCCCAGACGATAAGGCAGAGCAGAAATTCCATACAGAACTATGTGCCATGCACATGGTGCGACCCAATTTAAGTGTTTTCAGTGACGAACAACCTCTGTCGTACAGATCTACGATGGGTGTAGACGTGTATTTGACTAGAAACTTTTCTTTTCTGACCCCTTGACGTAGACGGTTTCTGCACGCGCTGTGGCACGGGAGATGAAGATTCGAGCAGGCTGTAATCCACATCACCGTAATACCAGGTAATACCGTGCAGATTGTTGAACTATATAGTCGGCTTTCTTTCGGGCATCGGTGGAAAGTTCTTCGATAGCTTATGGAGGTTTTAACACCCAATGTTGAAGTAATGTGCCACATACAGATAAAACACTCAGTTCCTTGACGATAAACTCGTTGTCGTCGTCGATGAAGCTCTGGAAATCCACAATGACGTCCATAGCTTAAATGAAGGGGGTAAGGGGCGGAGAAGCCGTTTATATTAACTTCCATAATCGGTCACGACGTTTCTGTCCTTGTCAATGGTTATGATGTTGGCAAACTCCCCGTACATGATACAGTTGACGGTTTCGTGGAGCTCGGGTGAAGCTCACTTCGATGCTCAAAGAACCGTGTCTCGTCAAATTCCAATGTGATGTCATGTGGGCGGACAGATTAGGTGTGAGATCGAAAGCTATGAGATGATATCACTTGGGGAAGGCTTCTCGTGTGATGTCGCTACCCTCGTTCATGAAATGGATACCCGTTCCAGAAAACAGCGTGTGGTAGGACATGACATAGTGTCCGTTTGAAAAATCTGGCTGTAACGGTTTCGACGGTACTTGTTCTCCGTCAACGTACAGCGAGAAACGGTTCATGCCGTAGGTTTGAAAGTTGAACGGGTTCTTGGTGGCGTCTCCGTTGAACGCAGCGTTTGACACAAATTCCACGATGCACCGTTTGGGTAACTGGCCGGTGAATACGTTTTCCAGCGATTTCCCTTGCACGCCGTAGGAATAGTGAGTGTTTTTACTTCCACACGGGTGATGGGATACTTTTCGGGACTGACGTTTAATGCTTTGGCGTGTGCCAACAATATAGAAGGTGCTACTTTGACACGCCTCACTAGAAGGCCGGCTTCAACGATGTGAACCTTAAAGTGAGGGAGTTCAGGGACCGCCATAAGATTAACCCTCTTGGAACGGACCAACCGGACTCGAGTTCGGCGCCGTTCAAAAGGTATTTCTCTTGGCTAAACACTGTCACCGTGTAGATACCACAAAGATCCACCGTCTTACTTTTTGTGGTGAGACTGCACGGGCCTCAAATCCCTTGTTGTTGGCGTTAGCCTCCTCAAAGGTTCCGGGGGTGTCGGCGAACCACAGACCGCAAGTCAAATGCGTTCTTTTGGCTTCACTGTTGTAATTGAGCAGCGTCTCAATGTACGCTCTATAGGCATACGTGTTGCTGGGCGGTGATACTAATTTTTGGTTTAAAAACACGTCCACCTGCGTGAATAGAGAATGCAGCCAATTGTTGACGGGAGCGATCTGATCCACCTCTGTGAAACGCCACCATCGGGTTTCATGATGGCCGCACGGAATAGAGCATAGTCTGTGAAAGATCGATATAGAACTCGCCTTGTCCGTAACGGTAAATTCGATGGGTGTAATCATGGTGAGGGAAGAGACAGATTTGTACTGGAGCCATTGCCCACTTTCAAGACTGGTTTGAGTGGGTGGCACGGAAAAGAGATCGAGTTCACTGCTGGCACACTCGCAGGACTGGGGGTGTAGAAACGACATTTTAACTGAAAATATCTTTAGTTTCTTTCTTGACCTTTTACGTCGGGTGACGACCTTAGAATGACGTCGTTGCTTCTTACGACGCCCTTTATACCTGAGCCGGTCATCAGCGTGTTGATCTTCTGTTCAGCCTTGCGTTTCAAGTTTGTTCCAGCCTGCCGACACGTTGCCGTAGGGCCTCTTTGAAAGGACGCCCTTGATTGGCAACGTCGGAGAGCACGTCGATACCCGTATGAAGCGCCTGTTTTCCGATGGCTTTAGCGCCACTTCTCAGCAACGGTACGACGCTTTTGAAAAGACCACTGAAAAAACTTCCTATACCATGCCCTCTTTGAATAGGAACACTTGGTAGATCGAAGATATTCCTGTTCCAGCCTGGTTGATGTAGTATCTTTGGTAGGGCCAGTTCATGTTTAGCAGCGTCGAAAATGAAATTTCACGCACATTTTCCAAACTCGAATGGTACAGGTTCACCCGTGTCGGTTCTTATATTGATTTCCAAGCTTTCAATTTCCTTCTCAGCACCGGCATGTAGTGCAACGGGTCGTAGCTAACTGTCTTATGTATGCCGTAGAGATAGTTTACGTTGTTGATGCCGACGATACGTAACAGCGGTGCCACAATGTCACCCACGGGCTGAGGCTCGACGATATCCGTGTAGATGTACATTTGCGAGGGCAGGCCTAGTAGAATGTTGGCGGCGTACGGAGACTTTGGTACTTTTATCAGATTAGTCTTAGGATCGAAACCGAGCTGTAGACTTAGTTGGCTTGATAGAGTCAACAGCTGTATATTTGGTGAAGAAGAGATAACTTCCACTTTTTTGTTGGGGTTTGTGTACTTGAATACAACTCCGGAATCCCCTTTAAAAGCCTCTACTTCGTTTAGAGATTTGATCAATTCGTGGATAGTGCTGTAGTTTCCAGCGGGGATATGATCCTTGAATATTTGTTCCACGCCGTTAGCGTCCACCCAGTTGTACCATACAATATTTTGAACCTCGGGTACGGTGGTGAAAGAACAAGGATATTGAAATTCAGCAAGAGCGACTTCCCACCGCCCTTCGAGTGAAAGACGGTAGAGAAGTTGCGTGGTGAAATTCGTGAGGGTATTTTTCTGGAAATATCCCATAGAGCTGTCGCTCGGCAAAGTGATGTAAAATTGGTCCTTCATGGTAGTGCGCTGACGTAACTGGCGGGAATCCAGGAATTAAACTTGACGGGGTAACCTTTCCACTGCACGTACCCTTTCTTTCTGGCGCCTTTACCCTTGACACGTAGTATTTTATCAACTTTAAAAGTTTCAGGGAGACGTACGCGTTGCAACTCAGGTACGTAAAACGTCCCCTCCACTTCTTCGCCGTCAAGATCGGTGAGTCTGTAGACGACAGGTTGTCGCAACACGACACTACTGACTTTGAAAATCTCTTCGCTCCAATTGCTTTCGTAGCCCTTTTCAAACAGCATTTTGGATTTGCTAATACGCACCGTGTCACCGACTTTTATTTTAGGCTTCGAGCTTGGACGCCTTTTGCCGTACAGATTATCTCTGACTTGAAGCACGTTAGTTTCTGAAACGGCGGCGGGCGCCATCTTGATACTGGAATGCTTGGACCCGTTGTAAGCGTCGACTAGGGCTTGGAGGACGTCCACATACCGATACGTGTTATTTTTGGTAAAGTAGCGCCACATACGTCCTTTCGGAGTTCTATTGAACCGTTCCACGATGCTTGCCTTCACGTCTTGATTATGAGTGGTGTAGTAATGCACGCCTTCTTGCTTGAGAAATTTCCGGACTAGCCGTGCCGTGAACTCTGTCCCCTTGTCCGTCTGTATACTTAGAGGTTTACGACCGCTTTGCTTAAAATGTCCCGAAAGGCGTCTCTCACTACGCTCCCCGTCTTGGATGGAAGCGTCCTCGCCCAGGCCATCTTACTAAACACGTCGATGACGGTGAGCAAGTACACTGCACCGTCGTTGTATTTTCTGAGACTTCTCATATCGTTGAAATCGGCTTGCCAGAGATCGTCAATGTTTGACACCACGTACTTGTTGCGTGGAAATTTTTTTAGTACAGGTTTGTGTAAGGTATAAGCGTCCTGCGCACGAAGCCATTCTCGTACATTTTCGGGATCTTTCTTGGACGCTTTTATGAGCGACGCCGCCCCTGCAAACCCTGCAGGATGAGAAGGGTCGTAGTAGATGTCGGCTAGACGTTCCATTAAGCTCTGAACGGCAGCCACCGGTTTTCGTCCACTCTCTTCAGTTTCTTCTCCTTTGGGCGTTGCGACGGTGTAAGTGGTTGTGGTACGGGCGTCGGATCTCTAATGGGCGCCAAACGTTTCGGGTTCACAATAAATTCTTTCGGAACGTTTATATTTTGCAGCGCCGTGAGAAACTCTCGCCACCCTGACGGTTCGCTGTGTCTTCTTGCTCTGACCAGATCGTTGACTAAATCCACAATATTGGATCCACGAAGAGGCGTATCTTGAATACTCACTTCTCCGTTTAAGTCCCAAGAGATGCCGCCTCGGGACTTAATATGTTCTAGTAAAAGTTCAGCTTTTTTACGTGCCTGTGCTGGTACAGTATTAAGTACAGTTGGGATGGGAAGTACAGACACTTCAGGGGTGGTAGTGGTGACGGTTTCAGATGGCGGTGGGTGTTGACTAAAGTGTAGATAGCGCTGTAGCACTTGTTGGTATAAAGTCCATTTAGACTTGTCGTCAAGTTTTGAAGCGAGGATTTTTTCCATTTCCTGGTCCAACTCGGAGACCACTAGATTTGTTGCCGAAGCCGTTTGTTGGTGGTGTTGCTCGTAACGGTGTAATGTTTCCGGGGACACCAATATCATCTTTTTCGTGTGTTCCATTATTTACTTGTTGAATAAGGAACCGAGGACCCCGCTGATTAGAGGGCTAAAAGTAAGGGCAAGAACGCTCCTCCTTTCTGAACGAGTAGTCTTCTCTTCTTCTTCCAGCACTCTCCTCGTTTGACCAGCTTGCGCAACACCTGCTTGTGAGCACGTAACTTTGTCTTCTGCGCATTTTTAAGCGGTACCCGTCCTTTTAAAGTGTTGTAGGCACAATCGCAAAAAGAGTCAACCAGTTACTTGTCGGCCGTTTTCATCAAGGCGACACGTTGCTGCGGGTTCATGCGATACATCGCACGTAGAAGAGGTGCCTGCTTCAGCACTTTGGGACTCATGGTTATGAAATGATCTGTAAGCGGGAAGTGTCGGTGTTTTTATAGCTTTTGCGCGGTAGATACACGCAGCAGCCGACATTTGTGCGGGTTCTATAGCTGAACCATTCCGGTGTACCTTGTTTGAAATCTAGCAATATATAGCCGTGAGGCGTACTTGTAGCATCGGTGTAAGCCTCTTGTAAAACACGGGGATTTTCAGGACAGACTTGTCGTGCAAAGTGTTGAATCTGAGCTTTATCCCTGGAATTTTTAAAAAGCACGATATAATGTGCGTTTAAGGAAATGTCTCTTTGGCCCTTGTCTTGTTGGAATATATTTTGCGTAAGGTACATGACGCTAATATTTTGATAGTGGCATCCTTTGGTGAAAAGATCGACGACCACTTCGTTGTCTTCACGCATCAGGTCGTCCAGGATAATCAGCTGTGGAGAGTCATTACAGACATCATCCATTTCCGGCAAACCCTTACAGAATATGACGTGGGGACATGTCCCGTCTTGTTCGAATCCCGGTTTCCATAAAGCATAATACCATGTGATTTTATCAAATTTAACGTCACACATTGTGTCCGAGTGACGGATAAAGTCTGCTACAAAATGTGACTTTCCACAGCTGGACGGGCCGCTTATGATGGCCAGAAATGGATGTTTCAACTTGTCCATAATGTTTGAGACCGAGCTTATAAGCTATATGAGCTTGTATTTATAGGATAGGAGGGAGGTGTAGACGTTAAAACACAAACATAACAATTTTTACAATATTTATTTGGTCATGAAAAGTATATACACAGTGTAAAGTATAACGTGAATATTTACACTATATAATTATTAGTATAAACATAACTGGTTTTGTTTACAATATTTATTTACACACAGTGAAAAGTATACTGTGAATATTTACAATATGGGGGGAATAGTGGCCTCGGTACTAAATAAAGATGTTTCAATTTAAAAGAAAATAAATATATATACAGTTTATTATATATTTTTGAATAGATTTAAAATAAAGATTTATACAATCGGTTTATTATACTTGACTAGAAAGAAAATAAATATATACACAAACAATTTATTAGATTTAAAATAAAAAAAATATACAAACAATTTATTATAATTAAAATATATATACAAATAAATAATTGACTAGAAAAAATCAGGTAGGCGGAGGACTGTACTGGCAAATAAAAAATATTAAAAAGTATCCCGGGTGCATAAAAAAAATATAAAAAATTATGCTTGTTTTCATGCAGAAAAAAATATGAAAAAAAATCTCAAATCTTTGAAAAATGGTATGTCAGTGGAACTGTCTATAGTGAAAGAAAAAAAAGATGGTTATTCAGCCCGTCTAAATAAGCACCTTTTATTCGTGGCGAGCGCGTTTACAAGGACTCTGATACCCAAACCGCAACGTATTAAAATCATCTGTTATCCGGCGTTTGGTGTACACGGGCCGGTAGACTTTAGTCTGCGAAACGGTACATACAGTCGCAAGACCTTTTATTACAATTTTGTGCGGTATCTGTATTTATCTTTCCGCAGCCTGTTCGGTGACCATCGCTTTCAAAACTTCAAAATTAAAATCGTTCCGGTTGCCATAGTTTATGGTGATCCCGCGAACCTTGCACACCGTTTTTGTTTTGGCAGGATCGCCGCCAACACAAACTCGGTAAGCGTAATTTTTGGGACCACCAGATACAAAGGCACTAATGTAGCTTCCCGGACCGTAATCCTGAAGTTCATCAGTGAGGTCACCTAAAAAGTCTCCGGTCGGTGGACTCCAATCACCGGGGCGTTCAGTGAAAAGAACGCTATCTGTATAATGATATAAAACGCGGTCCCCCAATTGATCAAGGATGCTTTATAAGTGCAACCTAGCCATAGCAGTCGTGTAGCACGCCACCGCCACACTCGTGTTAGGGTTAGGGCGCAAAGCGTCACGCGCATCCTTGTAATTGAGGAACATAACCTCCTCATTTACATCAATGACTCTGTCCACGGTGATGTACGGATCCGTCAGGTACTTGTGGACGCCCTGATATTCGTTGACAACGGCTACGTGTGGTAAATCGGGTCTTTGCCCAAACTTTCCCCATAGTGAATTTAAAATAAGTTTAGTCAGAGTGCGGAGACCAGGGTTTTTACAAACAGAGCCGAAATCTAGTTTTACCCCTTACCTTTCCTCATAATTTTGAATGTAAGCTAACTTTTCCTCTTGTGAGGTACACCACTCTGGCCATCCGCTGGCTTCTTGTTTAATTTTTAAAAAAGTATCAATGTACCCGTGAAACAGGCCGCCAGAACGCATCTGACGGTCATAAACAGATACATTGTACTCCCACACTTCGTGCACTGCTTCAACGGTGTAGCCTTTCTCAACGGCTTTCCGGATCTCGTCAATCACCCAAACGCCTGTCAACCATCGATCTTTTTTGTCGTCGTGTTGACACGCGCCTTGGTTTTTCTCCTCCCCGGATTTCCTGCACAAGATGAACATTAGCTTGTCGTGCATCCGGGTAGGCAATACGGGCAGGAATAAATCTCGCGGAGGCGTCACTGTAACTTTGGCTATGCCTTCTACTTGATCTATAGACGGACAATTTGGTTCCAAGTGAATTTTGGGGTGGCCGACGTGGTATTTTTTGTACTTTCAAACGTATGGATACAATGAACACACATCCAAATACTTGATCTTCTCCCCAGAAGAAAGGTCTGCTTCGTGGAAGAGCTTGATACAATTTGTACGCCCGCCAAAGAATGCATCCCTGTGACTGAGAGGTTCCTTGGTATACACCTCGTGCCGGAGTACAAATTTCTACAAGTCCTTGTCTGTGCGTTTCATCACATTAAACATGCACTCCCACATCTCTACGACCGTGTAGCCGGGATTATTAAACTTTTCCAAACAAGCCATGGTCGCTTCATAACGCGTCTCCATGGTCTCGTGGGGCTATTTTGACGGGGTGGTCCTGTCAGGGTAACAGAGAGGGCACCCGTGCCAATAACAGCCCCAAAACTGGAAGATGGTGGTGGTATCTCCAGCTTTAACAACACCGTCTACACTTCGCCCTAACACATATTCCTCATGGCCGTTACCCGCATGAAGAATAGAGACACCGCGCTGATGGGCCTCCCAGCAGAGCCATTGTACAGCGACGTGCGATTGTTGGTCTGCCTACCGATAGCCACCGTTAGGGATAATACCGATAGTATTCTCCTTAAGATGACTTCGGCGGTAAACCAACATGGCCGCTCCAGCTATCGTACACGCCTCTCTGAAAGGATCCACCTTATGCTTTCTCCATTAGCATGTCTCTAAACTTCAGGTAGGCCTTCCGTAGGATCTCTACATCTTTCACACAATACAGTTCCAACTCGCGTTTAAAATCAAAGACATAATTTTCTTTGACCAACGCGTCATACCACTTCTCAAAGTGCTCCTTTCCCTCAACTGACATCTCGCCGATGCTCTAGTCCTCCTTTGGTGGCAAGGGACCCCTATACCCCGCGTTTTCTTTTTTATTGAAAAAATGGGGGTAAATGTCCCTTGGCCAAAGACTCGTCCAAGCCGAAAGTTTTGGGCAATTTGGACAGCGACATCGGGAGAAAGTTCAGTGAGTCAATAAAGTGGAGCGGGCCGTATCGCATGGACATGATTTTCCCACCGTTCATTATAAGTTCTGGAGTCCATTTTTTAACCTCCATCATATATTTTAAAATAAAATTTCCATCATAGGATTTAGCGTTATGGCCGAGGAGGGTGATATCCTTAAATTTTGAAGCTTTAATTTGTTCTATAAATTAAAAAAATTGGGCCATTGTGGTATCACCCTTGAATATGCGAGTCCTATCGCCCCCACAGTCGGTGCAATGATAGTCATTTGCATCTATATGAACACAAGCCTTACAACACGTTTGCACGACACAGAGGTTAGGTTCGTGCAAGTACGTGCCTGCCGCACCTTGAAGAAGCGTTTCTTGTCTGCATTCAAAATCATAGAACACAAACATGAAATTGCTCTTTTCCAGTGACGGCTTTGATGGGGCCTGCTTCATATAGCAGAAATGACCAAAAGGGCGATGGGTCTCGCATATTCTACAAAAAGTCTCATAACACCTATGTGAAAAATGTGATCTTTCCAAACTGAAAAATTGCCCGCATACCTCGCAAACCTCTTTGACATCACAGACCGACCTGTGACCGCTGAAAAAACCGGGACGTCTATGGTTATCAAAGCACGTCTGGTTTGTGAACCAACGCCCACAGTCTTGACAGACCACAGATCGTCCTCCACTACAAACCGCTTTAGCGTAGCACTTTTTGCACACGGATGCACATTTGTGCTCGTTATTTGTGTTGAACGGCACACGGCACTCACGGCAAAAGTACGAGGATGTTATGACATCAAAATGGTTTTGCTTGTCGTCGTGAAAATACAAATCAAGGTGCCCCTTAAAGGAATGTTTGGAGGGAGTAGGCCCCTCATATAAGACCTGTCTCCCCCGACGCTCCCTGAACACTGTGATTTTGTATTCGGAGAGGTATGTTTGAAATTGTTTCAGCTCGGTTAGCCCACCACCTTTCAAAACATTCACACGGGCATCATGGCATAAATCTTCTGCTTTGTATTTTTGAATATTACGACCCTCTTTGATATGTTTAAAGGTGTTCACATCCATGCATCCTGGTTCTCTTTTATTCTCACATATAGCTTTGGTGACAACCTATGCACGGGCTAGGCAAAGTGTGTCGTCATTTTGAATCGTAATGATCCCTTGGTTTTTGCGGCTATATGTGCTAACGGGAGCGAGTATATCACAATATCGTCCACTCCCACGAGGCTCCTTAAAGTGGCAGAATTTAACGTACAGGGGTGCTGTACTCAAAATCAAAGTATTACTTTGCAACACGCGACTTACGTTATCAAGCACTACTCGGGCGTCTAACTGGTCTGCTCGCCTAAATGAGACGTACACAGGGCTCAACGTAGAGTCAGTGCTGTTCAAAAGTAACCCGACGTGGTCATCGGCGCTAACGCCATGGTCCTGCAGCCGTTGGAGCAAATTAGTAATTTGTTCTTCAAGCCAGCTTAATGCGTCACGACCGCTTGCTGGAGCACCAATCTGTACCGTAATTTCTCTACCGGTATAAAAGAAACGCCTCAATTATTTAATCCTCTATTCAACGATACGAAGAGGGACGCCATTTTGCAATGCCCCGCCTATCTGACTTACCGGGCCATAAATCCCTGTTGAAGGGCCGAAGATGGTCCAGCTGTAGCCGGCTCCACGATCCCCGTCTCCCGCACTGCTGCTGGGATTCGCTCACCGTCTCCCTGGCTCGCAGTCAGCGCTCCTGCAGTGTGGTGAGCGGGACTAGTAGCCGGCGGCGGTAGTAAGACCGTTCCTCCATTTACGGTCTCCAATTCAACTATAACACATGTCAAAGTAAACATTGTTACAAACATGCACGTATTTTTTATAAAATATATTACATAATTGCTTTAACTGAAACCAACATTCCGCCAAATGAGTGAAAAAAACGCCGCTAGTTTAATAAGGTAAGATTCGAACCTTAAACTCTTTCGGCCGCTGCCGTCTGGCTCTACACGAAACAAACGCTATAGCCAACACAGCGCAGGGTAAATTTCAGTGCGCGAAACTGTATATTTTGTTGACATAATAAATAACATTTACACAAAGAAAATTAGTCACTTAAACTGTAAGCCGAAATTAGAGGAAGAGCACCCGCATTTTGCAAGGAGGGAGAATGGAAAATCTATTAGAAAAAACTTTCAACATAAATTACTATGTAATATTAAATACAACTTTAAATATCGTTTAATTTTAGAGAATATATTTTGTTGACATAATAAATACTGTGACCCTGAATTAGAGGAAGTGCACTCGCATTTTTCAATGAGGTAGAATGGAAAATCTATTAGAAAAAACCTCCCACATAAATTCCTAGACCACCTAAACAATATATAATTTTCCTGCGTGAGGAAGTGGACCATCATTTTGCAAGGAGGGAGAATGGAAAATCTGTTAGAAAAAACTTTCAACATAAATTCCTATGTAATATTAAATACAACTTTAAATATTGTTTAGTGTTAGAGAATATATTTTGTTGACAATAATAAATACTGTAACCCTGAATTAGAGGAAGTGCACCCGCATTTTGCATAGAGGGAGAGTGGAAATTCTATTAGAAAAAACCTACCCCATAAATTCATAGACCACCTGAACAATATATAATTTTCCCGCATTCTCTTGTTCACTAAATGAACTAGTACAATTGACTTGAAATGAGCAGCTGACAAGAGGTTTCGAACTAGTACCGATATAACTATGTTTGCGTGAGCGAGAGAGAGCATGAGCTACACATATAAGATATTTTCAAACTAGTGGATACTTACATATCAGCCTGTCGATGGTGTCCAAATCTCTCCAAACAGAGAGGGACGCTGGCGATAGGGATGCAGGAGAGAGGATGCCTGGGACGGGCCTGAGTACGTCAGCGACGTCGTGCCTGGCACAGACCATTGGGGGCGCCTCCGGCTGGGTAGATGTAGGCACGCCTGTCGCAACGCTGCCCAGAAGGCCCTCATCCAGCCCATATGGATCCCAGTCGTCTGAAATTAAATAAATACATATTAATTACCATTTACAGAAAATAAAAAACACTGGCAAGTCTATCATAGGCAGCTAATTACCCATGGACCAGTCACCATCCGCTCTACAAATCCCCTCATCTGTAAATTGCATCAACTGGTCCAGGTTAGTGGGATCCACAGGTTGCGCCGCCACGCCGAGCGTCATGGGCTCCTCATCTAACAAAGAAGAAGAGAATACCACTGTACAGAGTGACATGATAATCAAATTAGAAACCATTAAAATATACAAAACGAATTAAACTTACTCAAATTTATCCCGTTTTCCAGAGCGTTAAAACTCATCTCGATCTTCGCAGGTGGACGTGTTTTTAAACCAAAAACTAGTATCACAGCCCAGCAACACGTATGCCTATAGAGCGTACATTGAGACGCTGCTCAATTACAACAGCGAAGCCAAAAGAACGCATTTGACTTGCGGTCTGTGGTTCACCAACACCCCCGGAACCTTGGGGGAGGCTAACGCCAACAACAAGGGATTTGAGGCCCGTCGCAGTCTCACCACAAAAAGTAAGACGGTGGATCTTTTGGGGTATCTACACGGTGACGTGTTTAACCAAGAGAAATACCTTTTGAACGGCGCCGAACTCCGAGTCCGGTTGGTCCGTTCCAGAGACGGGTTTAGTCTTATGGCGGTCCCTGAACTCCCTCACTTTAAGGTTCACATCGTTGAAGCCGTTCTTCTAGTGAGGCGTGTCAAAGTAGCACATTCTATACTGTTGGCACACGCCAAAGCATTAAACGTCAGTCCCGCAAAGTATCCCATCACCCGTGTGGAAATAAAAACACTCACTATTCCTACGGGCGTGCAAGGGAAATCGCTGGACAACGTATTCACCGGCCAGTTACCCAAACGGTGCATCGTGGGATTTGTGTCAAACGCTGCGTTCAACGGAGACGCCACCAAGAACCCGATATAACTATGTTTGCGTGAGCGAGAGAGAGCATGAGCTACACATATAAGATATTTTCAAACTAGTGGATACTTACATATCAGCCTGTCGATGGTGTCCAAATCTGTCCAAACAGAGGGGGACGCTGACGATAGGGGCGCAGGAGAGAGGATGCCTGGGACGGGCCTGAGTACGTCAGCGACGTCGTGCCTGGCACAGACCATTGGGGGCGCCTCCGGCTGGGTAGATGTCGGCACGCCTGTCGCTACGCTGCCCAGAAGGCCCTCATCCAGCCCATATGGATCCCAGTAGTCTGAAATTAGATAAATACATATTAATTACCATTTACAGAAAATAAAAAACACACTGGCAAGTCTATCATAGGCAGCTAATTACCCATGGACAGAAAGGACTCCCTCTATCGCCCAATTGGGACCTCTTTCCGCAACGCCGCACACAAGTCAGAGACTTTTCGCAGCGCAACCACGGCTTCAAGAGGCATGTGACGCTTCAACGAGCCCGGGAAAACCCCTCGTATACGCATTCACCCGTATCCGAGAGTGGGAGGACCCCCTGCAGCTGGTGTTCGCCACGTGGGGGAGGTGGGATTCAGCCGTAGGGATCGACTCTAAGTCTTTACCCTACGTTGCCCACGGGGACCTCGTGGAGGTACCCACCCCGGCCCTTCTAAAGGACCGCCTCCTTACAATGAATTTAAAGCCAAAGAGTGTGCAAGCAATTCTAAAATTGCAATTTAAATTTTGAAAAAGAAGCCCTAACAGGAATCCTCAAACAAGAGCAAGTCAAGCCCCAGGCCCTGACCTACTCTGAACCTAACCCCCAGTAAAAAAAAAAGCCCCCCTCCATCGCAAATCGCACTCGATCGCACTTAAGTCTAACCTGTGGAAAAAATTACCCATGGACAAGTCACCATCCGCTCTACAAATCCCCTCATCTATAAATTGCATCAACTGGTCCAGGTTAGTGGGATCCACAGGTTGCGCCGCCACGCCGAGCGTCATGGGCTCCTCATCTAACAAAGAAGAAGAGAATACCACTGTACAGACTGACATGATAATCAAATTAGAAACCATTAAAATATACAAAACGAATTAAACTTACTCAAATTTATCCCGTTTTCCAGAGCGTTAAAACTCATCTCGATCATTATGTTAGCCAATTACAAATTGAAATGACCGAATGTAATGATCGGGTTTCTATTTATACCCCAGTCAAACGATCTAGACTTGTCCCAACTTGTCTTGTCTGCCCGCCAGCCTGGCGCCAGGGTTGCGAAATAACACGCAATGATTACGTCATTGGGAAAACCCAAGATTGTTGAGGTCAAGATCTATTCTTGGCTCGTGAGCCGTCAAGCTGACGCCAGGGAAAACCCCGTTGCCCGGGGCAATGACCTCAATATTTATTCTTGTCTTGTCTGCCCGACATACTGGCGCCAGGGAAAAACCCTGTTGCCCCGGGCAATGACCTCGATATCTATTCTTGTCTTGTCGGGCCGACATATTTGCACCAGGGAAAACCAGATGCCCGAGGCAATGACCTCAATATCTATTCTTGTCTTGTCGGGCCGACATACTGGCGCCAGGGAAAAACCCCGTTTCCCGGGGCAATGACCTCAATATCTATTAACAATCATCAAGAACCAACATGTCCAGGGTTGGTAGTCGAGGGGGAGGGGGGAGGCGGATGTGGAAAGCAGGTCAAAATTGGTGGGGAAGGAGGATATTTATAGCAACCAATCAGAGGAAAGTAGGTCACTCAAACATGGCGTCAGGGTGGCGAAGGAGGAGGGGGTCTCTGGAACAAATTACCACACTCTACCCAAAGCACCATAGCGCAAGGTTCATGCTGCTTGTTCCGGGACAGAGCCTTGTGACAGAAGAGCCGATGTTCATTCTAGGCTTGTCAGCCATAGCGCAAGCTTCGTGCCGAGCCCTCCGTCAAACTGACGCCAGGGAAAACCCCCGTTGCCCGGGGCAATGACCTCAATATCTATTCTTGTCTTGTCGGGCTGACATACTGGCGCCAGGGTAAAACCCGTTGCCCTAGGGCATTGACCTCAATATCTATTCTTGTCTCAACTCGTCTTGTCTGCCCGCCAACCTGGCACCAGGGAAAATCAGATGCCCGAGGCAATAACCTCAATATCTATTCTTGTCTTGTCGGGCCGACATACTGGCGCCAGGGTTGGGGGAAAGGCTGAGCCTTTTGACAGAGGAACCAATGTGGGAGGCGGATGTGGAAAGCAGGTCAAAATTGGTGGGGGAAGGAGGCTATTTATAGCAGCCAATCAGAGGAAAGTAGGTCACGGTACTCAAACAGGATGTTGCAACATAACACGCAATGATTACGTCACACAAATTGGGGTCAAAGGTCAAATTGGGGCCATACGCCCTGTAAGCTACTAAAAATGTTCGTATTTTCTATTTTAGAATAAAAATCTACTAATTATTTTTCACACTATTCCTCCCTAGCCCCATTAGCCCTAGTCTGTATATTGATCCGTTTATTTGCACTAATGGAGTAGGACTAAGTGAGATACAGTTCAAAGAAAATGTTTTCGTAAGAATGAGTGCGAAACTATTTAGGGAAATCAATCCTCATCATACCAGACCTTCTGGATTCGAACCCCAACATCTTTGTCCACGTTAAGCCAGACTAGATGAGAATGTTTTCTCTCTGGTGTGATAACCTTCAATGAAATACATTTAAAAAACACAGCTAAAACACCTTAGCTCAACCAGAAGTGCACCTTTCCACTGAGCTATGTGGTCCAAGTTTAATCACTGACATGGTCTAAAAGTGTAGGTATCGTTGGAAATTGGAACTTCCCCTTTCATTGATGAATTAAAGATTGGTGGATTGGGTGTTGTATATGTTATATAATTGATTTAGTTTGTAAATCATGTGATTAGGGTACCTGCCCTCTTTCCCATTCAACGCCGATGATGTCATCATCTTTGACTCAACGCCTTGCATCGCGACTCTATTATCAGTCTTCTCCCTCCCCTCATTTTGGTCACTGACGCAATGTTGAAATTCTGCCTGAGATGGCATAGTCCCGGGATTTTAAAATATAATTTTTCTTCTTTCCACTCTCCTAATTTGAGCTACTTTCAATCCTTGTCAATAGAGAAGGTGTTGTAAGACAAATAAAAGATAAAGTAGAGCCCCAGGGATCTTTATTTGACCCATACTCAACTATGACAAGCCCAAGTCCCCGAACCTAGCTGTGTTAACCATTAGTAAACTAATGTATTCAACTATTCACGTTTATGGAGCTAAGGGTTTGTCACTGTATGCTTAGCGAATGACATAAAGTTGACATTGGCCTGAAGGCCGTTTTATTATCAGAGATAATGATCAAAAGGTTAACAATATTATGTTAATTGATGGCGGACAATGCGCAATAGCAAATAATTCAATAATATTTGTCGGGAAGTGAATTAATGTACTTAAATAAAAAAATTAAGGATACAGAGTACTAAACGTATTTATCTATATTAAAGAACATGCATAATAAGTTAACAGAACCAATTCAAAAGTAAACAAAGTTAATTATTGCGAACAATAATCAAAACGAAATGAAAGTTGAAATACACCCTATCGTCTAAACAACATGGCTAAGCCATTCAAAAGATACCTATAAATTTTTGAAATTAAGTTTGTTAAAAAGTCTATACATATCATATCTCATAACTCATACATATCAACTAGTATATTTCTGCTCATAACCATACCCCTATAATACAATAAACAATATTTACAAGTAAAGTCATTATTCTCATCTACCAACCCGTGAGGCGGTGTTAGCCTACACACCAAAAAGCGTAATATCTTTCTAACTTATTTACTTAGTCAATAATAAAATTTTAAAATTTTAAAATCATTTACTGAATTTCCCACTCACGTAGAAATTGAAAATATGATACGAAACCATATTAGTTTCATCTAGACTCACAACAACTGTAAGAATATAGCCAAACAAAATATAGTGCAATAAATTACATAATTTGACTTGCAAATACTACAACTGAACATGAATTAAAAGATATAAGACCAAAACATGCCCGTATCCTAAACAAATCTTATTACCTAGGAAATCAAATTTAGTAAAAAAATAATAAATATATATGCCGAAGCATTATAAAATTTGATCCCCACATAATTTATAAAGAGTTTAATAGCTCCCCAGTTTTCAAATAAAAAAAATATATATATAAAACTTTTCCAAATTAATGCGCTCTTACATGTTGTTAGTTCCTAAATCCTAATCGCAACAAAGAGTAATCGTTCCGTTCTGGGTACCAGTTTATATTTCACTTAAAACAGTGGGGGAAAATGGTAGGTTGGTATCCTATGCCCAATTAAGTCATCATTAGCGAGTAAGAAAACGGTTCTCACATCGACGCCTGCGCACAACGTCAAAAGAATGACTATGAGGGGATAAGGAAAAACACGTGATAGCTAGGGACCGGATTCATAGGCACCAAAAATGTTGAAAATAGGCACTAAAAATATAGGATATAGGCACCAAAATAGGCACTTAAAAATAGGCACACAATAACCAATGTAAAATTTATTTTACTACAAGCTATTTACTACATGTAATCTACAAGCAACTCACATTGCTCTGAATCACTATATACTTTTCTAGATTTTCACAAGTGAAATTTGTTCTGTGGTCTGATAGAATATTTTTATAGTTTGAAAAGCTTCTCTCAACTTCACACGAAGCCAAGGGACAAAATTTTAAATTTGACAATTCTGAAGAGTTTAAACTTATCTCCTGCAATGGCGTGCTTTGCCCTCCCAAGATGTCTGATACTGCTACCATTGTTCTCTCCCGGGATTTCGTTGTAGTACTTGTTCAAGTTTTGTTGAGACTGACGAGACAACAGGTCCAGGGGTTTGCTTCACGCCTTCTTGTATTGTATGCATTATCTTCACTGATTCTATTAAAGGCAGATCCCTGGCTTCCAGTGACACGATAACTCCAGGAAGGTTGTCGAAATAGCTCGTTACATTGGCCAAATCAGACACAACAGTGCTAGAAGATGTAGCAACCTTTGCCTTTCTTATTGACACAGCATCCTCTTCATCAAATGTTTGAATTACCTGAAATTATTGCGAATCAATTCATTATTTAAATTCTGAACAAAATTAACAAGCTCTAATAGAATTATAGGAAAAATTATTTAAGTATCTAGCTCTGAATGGATAGAAAAATTGTTTTCTTAAAAATATACACGTACCCTTTGAATTTTGTCCATGTGGTCAGCATAGTACACTGCCGCTTGTAACCAGGTACCCCAACGTGTTAGAACTGGTTGTGGTGGAAGAGGTATTTTTGTCAATTTTTCCCTAAATGTTGCTATGTGCGAAGGAGCTCTCAGAAATACTTTTTTGACAGATGAAATTACAGCATTTATATTCGGGAACTGTGCACGAATGTGTTCTGCGACTCTGTGAGCGGCGTGTGCTAAGCAGGTAACGTGAATTAGCTTTGGGTAGAACACCTTCAAACTAGCCCCAGCTTTTAACATCTATGCTGTGCTATCTGTCAGCAGCACCATAAACTTCTCGTCATTGTTTTCTGATGGCCAAATCACTTCTGTAACAGAACAATAAAATAAATATTTAGTCTCACAGAATTACATAGGATAAAGTTCTGAATGTAAAAACTTATATAAATCCAACTTACGCAGAGAATTGCGAACAACTCTGGCAATTGTCGAGCTGTTAGCGACTTCAAGCACTCTTGAGGCAATCAAGTGCGGAGAACTAGGTCTTGTGGAATCAAATTTACCGACCACGATATTTGCGATGTATCTGCCACAACGGTCAGTTGTCTCATCGACACTTGCCCAAAAGTAGGAATCTCCAATATTTTCTTTTATCTTCTCAATGGTCTGGAAAGGAGTAAAACTGCACTTAATAATAAAAACAAATAATTATGTAAGTAAACGAAAGTGCACAGCTCCAATTAATTTAAAATATCTTTGAAATTAAAATGTAAAAAATAAATAAATAGATTAACAAACAAAAAACTTACGGTTAAGTATCGGGGATGTAAGTAATTCTTCCTCAATGTGGATTCATCGGGATCTGCTTGTTGGTATATTTTGTGAGGAAAACTTTTAAAATGGGATTGTTTAGCTTCGTCCATGGTAACTTATATTCGCGGCTACCATCGCAGCGCACAATTCAGAGTAAAATTGTTCACAATTGTCAGGAAATACAACTTGCGAAATTAACATTTGCCTGCCAGTTTTTTCTTTTAAACTTTTGCAGTGCATCGCTGTTTGTTTGTGTTGGTCAAAATGATATTTCTTGTCATATTTTACCTAAAATACGTGAAAAAATTTACATAATTTGTAATTTTACCAACCGTAATTTATTACGTCTAGCTATTCTGAAATAGCCCTAAAGCCTTTAAAATATATATCAGAAAGTATACATCTTAAATCCATGAAAGAGTTTTTAAGTAGTTTACTTGTATTTAAAAAACCTATGGATAGCCAATGCTGTTTATTTTAGAGCAAATAATAAATGGAATTATAGTTATTTTTCAAATATTTCAAACCTATTTTGAATCCTATTATTAAATTTAATGATATGAATATTAAACTTATCTCTTTGGTACACGATTGGCAGAAGATGATTTTTCCATCTGTCGTGAAATCAGTATCACCACCTATCCATTGCTTAAATAGAGCGCTTTTGCTTTTTTTTCCCTTGGGCATTTCCACCACAGTTAACACAAGTAGTGTTACAAAAAATCAGTAAACAAACCCACATAGACAGAAGTTGACGCTAAAAGACACAATCACGTACTGAAATAATGATGGTTAAACCGAGTGGTAAACTATTCTAATCTCCACGTCAGTCAGGCTTAGGCTGTTGGACCACGTCACACCACCCTCTCCCATCCCTCTATTCACTCACATCCTAATACCCCTTATTATTGGGCGTGATGTTCTAAACATAGTCTGTCAAGGTCAGGCCAAGTCACATGTTCCCCTCCCCCTCCAACTAACCCCTTACAAACCCAAACTTTCATGTCTATAAACTAGACTGTTATTCAGCAAAAAAATATATATCAAAGAAAAAAGGCCGAAATAGGCACAATAATGTTTCTTATTCATAATTCATAAAATAAGCGCAATTAAGGCTTTTATTCATAAAATAGGCAAAAACCAACAGAATAGGCAATACTAGGCACTATCAAATTAACATATTGTACTTGTAATAAAATGAAACACCTATATATCTCAACTGCCTATGTTTTACGATAAAGGAAAAAAAAGGCAAATAGGCAAAATCCGGTCTCTAGTGATAGCACTGGGCGCTTAGTAGACCGATGGACCACCTGTCACAGACGCTGATTGGCTGGATTTGGTCACGTGATCCCACCTCCTCACTCTCTGATTGGCTGCTATAAATAGCCTCCTTCCCCCCAACCCCTTACCTACTTTCCTCATCCCCCACCCCTCCTCCTGACCTTATATCCTCTCCCCATACAGCCCCCTCGCCAACCAACCCTGGACATGTTGGTTCTTGATCATTAATTATTAATGATTGTTAATTAATTATTGCTAATTAATTATTGTTAATTAATTAATTAACTGGTAGGATTGAGGTGTTGGAGTTTTCATTAATTGATTATGGCACTGTAATTTATTTTGGGAGATCATGAGGCCGCGGCACGAACATCGCGCTATGGTTGTCGGGGTAAAATGAATATTAGTTCCTCCGTCCCAATGATCCGTCCCGGAACAAGCAGCACGAACCTAGTGCCATGGCTGTCGGTGGTGAAATGAACATTGGTTTCCTCCGGTACAAGGCTCTGTCCAGCACGAACCTCTCCTGATGACCTTTGTGGTAGAGTGTGATAAATGTTTCCCCTGCCTTTCACTTCACCCCCCTCCTGTCGCAAACCTGGCGCTAGTATGGTGGGTCGACAAGTCAGGACAAGAATAGATCGTAACCTCGACAATCTTTGGTTTTCCCAATGACGTAATCATTGCGTGTTATGTCGCAGCTCTGGCACCAGTATGGCGGGTTGACAAGTCAGGACAAAAATAGATCGTGACCTCAGCAACCTGGGTTTTCCCTGGCGCCAGTATGTCGGCCAAACAAGACGAGTTGAGACAATAATAGATATGGAGCTCATTACCCGGGCAACGGGTTTTCCCTGGTGGCTCACGAGACAAGAATAGATCGGGAACTAGGTCAGTGTGTCGCAACCCTGGCGCCCGTATGTCGGCCCGACAAGACGAGTTGAGACAAGAATAGATATTGAGGTCATTGACCCGAGCAACGGGGTTTTCCCTGGCACCAGGTTGGCGGGCAGACAAGACAAGTCGAGACAAGAATAGATCGTGACCCTGTTATTCTCGTACCGTGTGGCGTCGAATGAGGGAAGGAGTGGGTGGCTATAAAGAGGGGCGCCCACTTGGTTGTCTATTTATAAGCGTTTGTAGAATGGTTCATGATGGACAAGTTACAGCAGCTGGTAAATATTGTTGACGCTGTGCAGACCGTAAAATTGTGTGATCTAACCTTAGATCAAAAGTACTCGGTGGATAAATTAAAAGCTGTCAATACAAAGTTCGGGAGACGCCTAATAGCCTATATAGACGGTGAGTTTAGTGTATTTCTACTCTGTCGTTTTGGTACTCTTACAGATGAAGACGTGTGTGAATTAAATAAAGAAAAACTGGTATTTACCTGCGCTGGAGTAAAACCCGGTTCACCTAACATTGTGAACTTAGAACGCGTTTAAGAGACGGTGCAGTTAACAACGACAACAACGGGCAGCTGTGCGGTTAGTACAGAACGTTTAGCTCTCAGATACGCTCACCATGCTTAGAACAGCCTATATTAATTTAATGTTTGTAGGTCATACGATTGAGGGGCGTGCCTTTATGACTGGGGAGAATGTTCACAGTGTGGCGGTGAGTGATAGACAGGTAATTTACAAAATAGAGGAGCGAGGCTATATCGAGTTTTGCGACTCGACCTGTCACACGATAAGAGCGATGGAAGTTCTACCCTACGAGAGAATTGAAGAGACATACATGGGTGATATGACATGCGCCGTGTATAATTTACGCAAAGGGGATGTTGTGGCTGTGTTGCCACGCCCTCCACCACCACACTTCCACCACCCGCTGCCTCCGTCCTTCACGACGCCGCCGCCACCAACCCCAGAGTCACCCGAGTATCCACCACCAGAGTCGCCCGAATATCAACCTCCAGAGTCGTCTACCTACCAGGCATCAGAGTCACCCGAGTACCCGCAACCAGAGTCACCTACGTACCAGTCACCGGCGTGCCTGCCACCACAGGAGGTAAAGTCTGAAGAACCCGTACATCTCGAGGATTTAACAATGTACAAAAATTAAAGGTGAAACGCCCAACGACTACATACTAGGTCTGGGCCGTTTCGGTAAAGTTTTCCTTCCAAAGTCAATCTATTATTTGGAATGTAAATGGTTTAAATCTAAAGCACGCTGTATGATATATCTTGGAGAACAAAGTGTGATGTTTAAACGTGAATTAATAAATTAGACGTGCTCAGGTGTTTGTAGCACTCTGCCGGAGTCATTGGAGCTACCGGTGACATAATTGAAAAAGGTGCGAGGAGGGAACGCAGTTTGTGAGTAGAGCAAGAGTGTTTATTTTACTGCAATTCCAATTGACATTATACCATTTAAATGCCGCATTTGTGAGAGATCCTACGCTAAGCTCTCCAATCTTATTCGTTACAAACATAAATGTCTTTAAACATCTCCAAATGCTGCTCACAAGGATGCCTCCTGGGACGAGGAGGTATTGTGCAGTGCATTAGACTTGAGGAATACAACCGTGTCAAGTGCTTAAACGAACTTGTGAATAACAAAAGTTATAACGTTGTGCTATCGGAAGGGACCATCAATGAACCAAATGTTATTGTGCTCGATTTTGTTGGAGAGTAAGATTGCCAGGTAAAAACTGTGGAGACATTGTCAATATACGTTCTAGCACTTCTCAGCACGTCCTAAACTATTTTGGAGGTGACTTCTACTCATTTTCTAGATGGTAGAAGCGATTATATTCTTTCATGATGTCTTTTAAAGGTAAAAGAGTGATTATATGTTTTTCTTGATTTGTATTGGTCAAAAGACCTAAATAATATTGCTGCATGCTGTTATTGTTGTTGTTATTATGAATGTTTTAAATTAAACAATTGCTGATTGTCAATAAAAAACTGTCAATAAAATGTTATTTTTTAACCCCTTAAATAAGTCGTTTGCAGAATCAAAGACATGAAGGAGATGGCAACATTGTTGTAGTGACTTAGGTTGCTATACAGAGAGAGAGAAAGTATTTTGTCCATAATGTTTGAGACGGTGCTTCTATGATAGTAGAGAGAGAGGGTGTAGACGTTAAAATGCAAACATAACAGTTTTATAGTATTTATTCCCACAACACTTAAACAACAACAAAAAAAGAAATTTAATATCTGCAAAAATATTTAACTTTTACAAAAAAATCATATGTAATACACTTATGAGGATCTTGAAATTATTTTAAATTAATATGTTGTTACGTTTTAAATATGAAACTATATACGCTGACATAATAAATAATATTTACACTAAACAAATTATCCGCTTCGCCAAAAAATATTTTGATATAATATATTTAACATATACAAAAAAAAACCACCTCAGTGGCGTAGTTGGTTAACTCGCTTGGCGTATTGAGCTCGGCTGCTGAGGACGGGGGAAATCGAGGTTCGAATCTCGGTCGGGTGAACTGGGCGTGGTTTTCCTAAATTGTTTTCCGCTTGATGAGCTTGGTTTCTTCTTCAACAAGTATATGAAGAAAGGTATCCACAACATTTTCACCGCTATAGACAACAGGAGGTTTCACACATTTATCTTCGGAATTGACTATTACATATGCAAATCCTGATGGCGTATGCTTCGTCATTTTTGTAGTTGATGAGTGATTAGGGTGTGCAGACTGCGCTTATAAGCTATGCGGGCTTGTATTTATAGGATAGGAGGGAGGTGTGGGTGTAGACGTTAAAACACAAACATAACAGTTTTACAATATTTATTTAAATCGTGAAAAAGTTGTTGTGCGACTCTAGTGACCGTTCCGAGACCACGTCGCCCTTAACCCCTTCTTCCTCGAGCCCTCCCCTGCGCGGTCTGCCAAACGGGCCACCGTCCTCCCCAAGGCCCGTCCACTAAGTTCCAAACACTCTAAGAGATCGCGCCAGGACGAAGGGCTCGATCAAGCTAAAGACCATAAACAATAAAAGGGAAAAAACCCTATTCAAAGGTAAAAACATGTAATATGATGCAGTAGTTTTAGTCTTAGATTAAGAATAAGAAGGTTATAATAGACATGATAGAATAAGTTAGAGAATAAGACCGAGGAGGAGGGTTGGGCCCACCCTCCTCTCGATGATAGAGATTGTACATGTATAGACATAAGAAAAAATAAATAATAAACAGCACCTGTCTCCTACCTAATGATTTAGTTTCATTTCTGTAACCCAAACACCCTTTTGCGCTCAGAACCATTCGGGCTGCCACTTATCCTTCACCCCTCCCCAGCACCTGTCTCCTACCTAATGATTTAGTTTCATTTCTTTACCACAAACACTCCTCTGCGCTCAGAACCATTCGGGCTGCCATTTTCCTTCACCCATCCCCCCCCCCTTTTTCTTATAATTCTTTGCGCTCAGATCCATTCGGGCTGCCACTTATCCTTCACCCATCCCCACCTCCTTTTTTCTTACAATCTTTGTATGCGCTCAGAACCATTCGGGCTGCCACACCTCATGACCCCCCCTCCAACACCATTTCCGTACCATCGCAGCAAGGGAGGTATCTGCCGTAAGGTCAGGGGAGAACAATCGTATTTTCAAGGCCCTCATCACACTGACACCTTTCCTATATCCATCTGCGTCATCCTCCCCGAAACCTGTTCCCACGCAATCCACCTACCGATTACGACCCCTCTCTCTTCCTCCTCCTTACTATCTAGTCAACTATCACCCCCTGCTCCTCTCAGACCCCAGAAGAACACACAAAAATGCCTCACCAATAAAAAGGCGCAGCTGAAACTTCGCGACCGAGGTTTAGAAGACGCCCCGTCCAGCTCCCCGAAGCATGAAAGGACAGTCGAGGAACGACAAGATGGCGCCCAACGTGAGGCGACTTCTCCTGAACAAGAGAGAAGAGTGACCGGCTGAAGCCAGCAGAGAACCCAAAACCTAAGGACTCACCACTTTTCCGAGTTCAGATAAACTCGGTGGCGCCCTAAAAAAAAAAAAAAAAAACATTAAAAAAACATTAAAAAACATTTAAAAAAAATGCCAAGACGTACCCGACATCAGTGCGGTTTCCCCGCCTGCCCCGGGAAGGGAGAAAGAACAATCTACTGTGATAAGTGCGAGGAATGGTATCATTTCCTCTGTTTAAACTGGGAAGAAAAAGACAGAGATACCACTGGGCTCCAATTCATCTGCCAACCCTGCAATGAAAAGACGGCCGCTGAGCACGACGAACTTGAAGAACTCCGCCGAAAGGCAAGCCAATCCCCCGCCATACTAGCCACCAATCCCACGCAGCCCACCTTCCAGCCTATTCTCCCCGGATTCTCAGGCCTGGACTATGAAGAAACGGCAGCATTTCTGAGGAAGTGCGAAGCAATCCTCCAGGACAGCAACACACCCAAGGAGCTATGGACAACGCTGGTGAAGGAAAGATTGAATCAAGACGCCGCGCAGTGGTGGAAATACTATGAGGGATATTCCAACACTTGGGAAGAACTTCAAAAAAGGCTTCAAGAACGATTCGACTCTCCACCACTGAGAGTCAAACTCCAAGCGAAGCTATATGGGGAAGCCCAGACAGCCAGAGAATCTACCGACCATTTCATTCTCAGAAAGATGAGACTGTACAAGCGATTCTTCCCCACCGCTCCCGACGAGCAAATTCTACCCCTCATAAGTGAGCTCCTCCACCCCACCATACGGCCATTTATCACCTCCGTCCCACCCACTACCATAGACCAATTACTAGAGCGAGCTCAGGCAGTGCAACGAGATATACTCCCATCCTCCCCTCACGAGCCGCCAAGGCCCCTTCCCCTCCGAAATACCCGAACCCCTCCTCAATGTCACTTCTGTCCCGCCCAGCATTTCCACCGAGAGTGCCCCGTACTCCTCGCAAGAAGAACCATGGACAGACCACACAACGCACAAACCACACAACCTAGCACGGGAAACGGAACCAGGGGATGAAAACGAGGCCGAACTCATCCCGGCCCAACAGGCCATACTTAGCAGTGGACCACCGTCAAACTTACCCCGAATCCCAGTTCGCACGCCCTCAAGAGAGCTTCGAGCCGTCCTAGACTCCGGAGCATCACAGAACTTCGTCAGGACCTCAGCCCTCGACTCTCACACACGGGAACGGATGGTCAAGGCACCCACCTCGGTGTCTCTAGCCAAGGAAGGAACGGAACTAAACATTCGAGGCCACTGCCAGCTACATATAGAAATAGGGCTCAAGAAAATGGTCATAACGTGTCTAGTCGCAGACGATCTCGTCGAAGAAATTCTTCTGGGTCATACGTGGCTCTCCGAGCAAGAGGTAATAGTGGATTACCAGCGCGCATGCGTAATATTCGGAAAAGAGCAAAGAGAACAAGTGTATTGGGTAGCGAAGGAACCAGGGAAGGTCAACCCCTTCAACTCTGAGGAAGTACGACACGACTTTCCCCCAGAACTACAAACCCACCTCTTCCAAGTCATCAAGCAGCATCAGAAGGCCTTCGACCTTTTCAATCCCCAAAATCAAACGAATTGCACACAACATCAGATCCGCCTGAAGAATGACCGCCCCATCAGAGGACCCACCTACAGATACTCGCTCCAAAAGAAACAAATAATCCAAACCCAGGTCGAGGAAATGCTCAGAACCAATATCATAGAGTCCAGCACGTCACAGTACCAAGCACCAATAGTCATCGTTGAGAGAAAGGAAAAAACTCCTAGATTCTGCGTAGATTATTGACTACTCAATGCCAACACAGAAGAAGAAAACTGCCCGCGTATTCATATCCCTCAGTTACTTCAAGAAATAGGTCCAGCCAAAATATTCAATACCTTAGATCTTAAATCGGGGTATTGGCAGATTCCATTAGACCCTGAATGCAGACACCTCACAGCGTTCAGCACGCCCAATGGCGAAACCTATCAATTCAAGGTCATGCCCTTTGGGTTAAAAGGGGCACCGGGGACATTCCAAAAAATGATGAGCCAGAAGGTCTTAGCAGGATACCAGGGAAAATTTTGTTTTGCTTACATGGACGATATTATAGTATTTTCAAACTCTTACGAAGAGCATCTAGAGCATCTAAAAAGGGTTTTGGAACGGCTTGAAATGTACCGACTCACAGGTGCCATGAAGAAGTGCGAGTTCGGGAAAACCACGCTCAAATACTTGGGACATATCATCTCCTCAGAAGGAAATAGCCCAAACCCCGAACAGCTCAAGGTGATCCAAGAATATCCCACCCCAAAACACGGCGGCAGCTCCAGCAATTCCTCGGGACCTGCAACTGGTTACGAGAGTTCATTCCGAACATGGCCCATATCACCAGCCTACTCACCACCAGATCAGGAGCAACTCAGAAATGGAAATGGGGTGCTCCAGAGCAAAAAGCCTTTGAACAGACAAAAGAAGCATTTAAACACATCCAAGCCCTGCACCGACCTGACCCAGAGATACCCTTCTGTCTTCAAACCGACGCCAGTGGAATAGGATTAGGTGCGGTCTTGTATCAAGAAGTAGAAGGACACCGAAAGATTATTTCCTATGTTAGCGCAAAGCTATCACCCGCGGAACGCCGATACCACAACAATGAGCAAGAATGCCTCGCCATAATATGGGCAATCAAAAGGTATCAGATCTACTTAGACAAACCATTCACATTAAGAACAGACGCAAAATGCCTGACGTGGCTAAACAATATGAAGGACGGCAGATCAAAGCTAACCCGTTGGTCCCTGCTACTACAGGAGTACAGCTTCACGCTCCAACACCGACCAGGAAAGGAGAACGAGCTACCAGACGCCCTATCAAGGAACCCGGGAGAAGAATCCACGGAAGATAACACACGAGAGTGGAACCGTATGATGCCCCCAGAAACTCCTCTTCCCCCACCCGAGCCACTCCGCCTCCTCAACTTACCATCCACCCCGACCCTACCCGAAAGGGTCATCAAGGCCCAACACACAGACCCCTACATCCAGAAACAAATAAGACGTCCGGAAGACATCGCAAAAATCCCCGTAGACCAACGGTCCAGACAAGAAAGGCTCCATGCGGCCAGATTCACTCGGCAAGACGGCGCATTGTTGTATAAAGACTATCCAGAGCAAGCAATGAAGATTGTAGCCCCTCCAGCAATGAGAGAAGAGATTCTGATATACTTCCACGACCACGCAGAGGCGGGCCACCACGGAGAAAAAAATACTCTTCAGAATCTTAGGAAACAATACTCCTGGAAAGGAGTAACCAGAGACGTCCGAAAGCACGTCCGAGATTGCCATACATGCGCCACGATGAAGACGTCAGGGAGAACGACGAAGACGCCATGGAAGGCCAGAAAGCCGACTTCGCCCTGGAAAGAGGTCGCACTAGACCTGATGGGGCCATACCCCAGATCAACCAAAGGGAAGCGGTTTCTCTTAGTCATCACCGACCTTTTCTCTCGATGGACGGAGGCCTTTCCACTCTCGAAATCCAACGTTCCTCAAATCCAACGAATCTTGGAACAAGAAATCATCCCCAGATGGGGATACCCCGCAGCACTTCTTACAGACAACGGTCCGCAATTCCGCTCGTCTGCGTGGAAGAAAATCTGCCAAGCCTGGAAAACCAAAAGGTGGACAACCGCAGCGTACCACCCAAGGGAGAATCCAGTCGAACGGAGAAATCAAGAACTAAAGGTGGGAATTCGCACGAGTCTCCAAGGAAAGGATCATCGCCAGTGGGACAAAGCCATTCCAAAAATCCTCTTCCATCTCCGAAACAGAAGAAACGAGGCCACCGGGTTCACCCCCAGCGAACTTCTTTTCGGGCAACTGCTCAGACGGCCCGAAGACTGGGATTCAGAGGCAGAGCAAACACCTATCCCAGAAGAGGCAGATCAACGTCAACTACGGTACAAAGACTACTGTCCCAACACACAGAAGCAAGACTGCACCAGGAGAAGTACCAGGAACGGTACTTAGGGAGACGGGCAGCAGCCGAAAAGGACCCCCTGCCCATAGGAGCCAGCGTCCTTATGAGGAACCACACCTTGTCCAACGCAGCAGAAGGAGTCCACGCCGGATTTTGCCCCAAGTGGACAGGGCCCTACACCATCCAAAGGCAGTGTGGACAACACATGTACCAGATCCTACTAGACTCAAACCCACAAGCAAACGAGATCAAGGCTCACCGAGATCAGCTTCAACTGAGACCTTCAAGCAGGCCACAGGACGAAGAAGAGCAAGTTTAGATCGGAACAAAGTGTTTACAAAAAGTGCCGGGTTATCAGAAAGTGTTCGAAGTGACCGCGAGTGAACTTACGTCTCGGAACTGGTCAACTTTACAAGGGGGAATTGTTGTGCGACTCTAGTGACCGTTCCGAGACCACGTCGCCCTTAACCCCTTCTTCCTCGAGCCCTCCCCTGCGCGGTCTGCCAAACGGGCCACCGTCCTCCCCAAGGCCCGTCCACTAAGTTCCAAACACTCTAAGAGATCGCGCCAGGACGAAGGGCTCGATCAAGCTAAAGACCATAAACAATAAAAGGGAAAAAACCCTATTCAAAGGTAAAAACATGTAATATGATGCAGTAGTTTTAGTCTTAGATTAAGAATAAGAAGGTTATAATAGACATGATAGAATAAGTTAGAGAATAAGACCGAGGAGGAGGGTTGGGCCCACCCTCCTCTCGATGATAGAGATTGTACATGTATAGACATAAGAAAAAAATAAATAATAAACAGCACCTGTCTCCTACCTAATGATTTAGTTTCATTTCTGTAACCCAAACACCCTTTTGCGCTCAGAACCATTCGGGCTGCCACTTATCCTTCACCCCTCCCCAGCACCTGTCTCCTACCTAATGATTTAGTTTCATTTCTTTACCACAAACACTCCTCTGCGCTCAGAACCATTCGGGCTGCCATTTTCCTTCACCCATCCCCCCCCCTTTTTCTTATAATTCTTTGCGCTCAGATCCATTCGGGCTGCCACTTATCCTTCACCCATCCCCACCTCCTTTTTTCTTACAATCTTTGTATGCGCTCAGAACCATTCGGGCTGCCACACCTCATGACCCCCCCTCCAACACCATTTCCGTACCATCGCAGGAAGGGAGGTATCTGCTGTAAGGTCAGGGGAGAACAATCGTATTTTCAAGGCCCTCATCACACTGACACCTTTCCTATATCCATCTGCGTCATCCTCCCCAAAACCTGTTCCCACGCAATCCACCTACCGATTACGACCCCTCTCTCTTCCTCCTCCTTACTATCTAGTCAACTATCACCCCCTGCTCCTCTCAGACCCCAGAAGAACACACCAAAAATGCCTCACCAATAAAAAGGCGCAGCTGAAACTTCGCGACCGAGGTTTAGAAGGCCCCGTCCAGCTCCCCGAAGCATGAAAGGACAGTCGAGGAACGACAAAGTATACACAGTGTAGTATACTGTGAATATTTACAATATATATTTATTAGCATAAAACTAACTTTTTTTTACACACAGTGAAAAGTATACTGTTAATATTTACAATATTTACACACAGTAAAAAGTATACTGTGAATATTTACAATATATATTTATTAGCATAAATATAACTTTTTTTACACACAGGGAAAAGTATACGGTGAATATTTACAATGTTTAATTACACACAGTGAAAAGTATAGTGTGAATGTTTACAATATTTATTTACACACAGTGAAATGTATACTGTGAATATTTACAATATTTATTTACACGCAGTGAAAAGTATACTGTGAATATCTAAAATATTTATTTACACACAGTGAAAAGTATACTGTGAATATTTACAATATTTATTTACACACCGTGAAAAGTATACGGTGAATATTTACAATATAGGGGGAATAGTGGTCTCGGTACTAAATATGATATATACATAGAGACGGATTCAATTTAAAAGAATATATATATATATACATACAAACAGTTTATTATATATATTTGAATAGATTTTAAAAATATCTATAAAAACAGTTTATTATATTTGACTATATTTAAAATAAATATATATACAAACAGTTGACTAGAATTAAAATATATACAAACAACTAATTGACTAAAAAAAATCAGGTAGGTTGAGGATTGTACTGGCAGATAAAAAAATATAAAAAAAGTAACCCGGGTGCATAAAATAAATTTAAAAAATATGCTTGTTTTCATGCAGAAAAAAATATGAAAAAAATCTCAAATCTTTGAAAAATGGTATGTCAGTGGAACTGTCGAGAGTGAAAGAAAAAAAGATGGTTATTCAGCCCATCTAAATAATCAACTTTTAGTCGTGGCGAGTGCGTTTAAAAGGACTATGATACCAAAACGGCAATGTATTAAAATCATCGGTTATCCGACGTTTGGTGTACACGGGCTGGTAGACTTTAGCCCGCGAAACAGTACATACAGTCACAATACCTTTTCTTACAATTTTTTGCGGTATCTGTATGTATCTTTCCGCAGCCTGTTCGGTGACCATCGCTTTCAAAACTTCAAAATTAACATCGTTCCGGTTGCCATAGCTTATGGTGATCCCGTGAACCTTGCACACCGTTTTTGTTTTGGCAGGATCACCACCAACAGAAATGCGTTTCGCGTAATTCTTAGGACCGCCAGATACAATGGCGCTAATGTAGCTTCCCGGACCGTAATCCTGAAGTTCATCAGTGAGGTCACCTAAAAAGTTGCCAGTCGGGAGACTCCAATCGCTGGGGCGTTTGATGAATAGAACGCTATCTATATCATGATACAAAACGCAGTCCCCCAATTATTCAAGGATGCTGTATAAGTGCAACCTAGCCATAGCAGTCGTGTAGCATGCCACCACCACACTCGTGTTAGGGTTAGGGTGCAACGCGTCACACGCATCCTTGTAATTGAGGAACATAACCTCATAATTTACATCAATGATGCTGTCCATTGTGATGTACGGATCCGTCAGGTACTTGTGGATGCCCTGATAGTCGTTAACAACGGCTACGTGTGGTAAATCGGGTCTTTGCCCAAAATTTTCAAATAGTGAATTTAAAAAAAGTTTAGCCAGAGTGCGGAGACCAGGGTTTTTACAAACAGAGTCGAAATTGAGTTTTACCCCTTCCCTTTTCTCATAATTTTGAATATAACCTAACTTTTCCTCTTGTGAGGTACACCACTCTGGCCATCCACTCACTTCTTTTAATTTTCAAAAAAGTATCAATGTACCCGTGAAACAATCCGCCATAACGTGTCTGACGGTCGTAAACAGACACATTGTACTCCCACACTTCGTGTACTGCTTCAACGGTGTAGCCTTTCTCAACGGCTTTCCGGATCTCGTCAATCACCCAGACGCCTGTCAACCAGAGATCTTTTTTGTCGTTGTGCTGACACGTGCCTGGGTTTTTCTCCTCCCCGCATTTCCTGCACAAGATGAACATTAACTTGTCGTGCATCCGTGTAGGCAATACGGGCAGGAATAAATCCCGTGGAGGCGTCACTGTAACTTTGGCTATGCCTTCTACTTGGTCTATAGACGGACAATTTAGTTCCAAGTGAATTTTGGGGTGGCCGACGTGGTATTTTTTGTACTTGCAAACGTATGGATACAATGAACACACATCCAAGTACTTGATCTTCTCCCCAGAAGAAAGGTCTGCTTCGTGGAAGAGCTTGATACAATTTGTACGCCCGCCAAAGAATGCATTCCTGGGACTGAGAGGTTCCTTGGTATACACCTCGTTCCGGAGTACAAATTGCTGCAAGTACTTGTCTGTGCGTTTCATCGCATTAAACATGCACTCCCACATCTCTACGACCGTGTAGCCGGCATTATTAAACTTTTCCAAACAAGCCATGGTCGCTTCTTAGCGTGTCTCCATGGTTTCGTGGGGACTATTATTGATAGGTGTGGTCCTGTCAGGGTAACAGAGAGGGTACCCATGCCAATAACAGCCCCAGAACTGTAAGATGGTTGTGGTATCTCTAGCTTTAACAACGCCGTCTACACGTCACCCTAGCACATATTCCTCACGGCCGTTACCCACGTGAAGAATAGTGACACCACGTTGATGGGCCTCCCAGCAGAGCCATTGTACAACGATGTGCGACTGTTGGTCTGCGCACCGATAGCCACCGTTAGGGATAATACCGATAGTATTCTCCTTAAGATGACTTCAGCGGTAAACCAACATGACCGCTCCAGCTATCGTACACGCCTCTCTGAAAGGATCCACCTTTACTTTCTCAATGAGCATGACTTTAAACTTTAGGCAGGCCATCCGTAGGATCTCTACATCTTTCACACAATACAGTTGCAACTCGCGTTTAAAATCAAAGACATAATTTTCTTTGACCAACGCGTCATACCACTTCTCAAAGTGCTCCTTTCCCTCAACTGACATCTCGCCGATGCTGTAGTCCTCCTTTGGCGGCAAGGGACCCCTATACCCCGCGTTTTCTTTTTTATTGAAAAAATGGGGTAAATGTCCCTTGGCCAAAGACTCGTCCAAGCCGAAAGTTTTGGGCAATTTGGACAGCGACATCGGGAGAAAGTTCAGTGAGTCAATAAAGTGGAGCGGGCCGTAATGCATGGACATGATTTTCCCACCGTTCATTATAAGTTCTGGAGTCCATTTTTTAACCTCCATCATATATTTTAAAATTAAATTTCCATCATAGGATTCTGCATTATGGCCTAGGAGGGTGATATCCTTAAATTTTAAAGCTTTAATTTGTTCTATAAGTAAAAAAATTGGGCCATTTTGGTATCACCCTTGAATATGCGAGTCCTATCGCCCCCACAGTAAACGCAATGATGGTAATTTGCATCTATATGTACGCAGGCCTTGCAACACGTCTGCACGACACATAGGCTAGTTTCGTGTGAGTACGTGCCGGCCGCACCTTCAAGAGTTTCTTGCCTGCATTCAAAATCATAGAATACAAACATGAAATTGCTCTTTTCCAGTGACGGCTTTGATGGGGCCTGCTTCATATAACATGAAATGATCAAAAAGACGATGGGTTTGCATAGTCTACAAAAAGTCTCATAACACCTATGTGAATAATTTGATCTTTCCAAACTGAAAAATTGCCCGCAAACCTATTGGACATCACAGACCAACCTGTGACCTCTGCAAAAACCGGGACGTTTATGGTTATCAAAACACGTCTGCTTTATGAACCAGCGCCCACAATCTTTACAGACCACAGATCGGCCTCCGCTACAAACAGCTTTAGCATATTACTTTTTGCACGTGGACTCAAAATTTTATTTGTTCTTATCATTGAATGGCACACGGCACTCACGGCAAAAGTACCCACACTTAAACGCAGCTGTCAAGGATGCTATGACATCAAAATGGTTTTGCTTATCGTCGTGAAAATACAAATCAAGGAATGTTCGGGATGAGTAGGCCCCTCATATAGGACCTTTCTCCCCCGACGTTCCCTGAACACCGTGATTTTGTATTCGTAGAGGTATGTTTGAAATTGTTTCAGTTCAGTTATTCCACCACCTTTCAAAAGATTCACATGGGCATCACGGCATAGTTCCTCTGCTTTGAGTTTTTGAATAGGACGACCCATTTTGATTTGTTTAATGGTATATGCACAGGATATTCAATAACATCCATATTTAGTTTACCGGGCAGTGATATATACTTACTCACTCGATTAGCGTTCTCGTCAGCTGGGTATAGAAATGCTAGCACAGACCAAAGAAAACATTTCCTGTCAGCAGTTCTTTATTAATTAAGGCAAGTTTATTTCTCAACTCTTCTCGTAATGGAATATAGCTGGAAGCAACCAAAGAACATATTTAGCTAGTTTAAGCTCTAGGTATTACACACGGACCTCAGACCAACCACTTCCTTTGTGGTGGAAAGAAGAAGCTGCTTCAATCATGTAAGTGCATGCGCTCTCAATCTGTGATTTTAATTCGTTCTGACTTAGAGTGACGATACACTTACTGCGAAAGTAAGGGGTGATTGTTTCCACTCCCTTCCCTCCTACACGAGAGTACTCCACACATGCAGATGTATACCATTTTAGATTACCCATTACACTAAGTTGTTGGATACGCGTTGGTTCCAACATCCTTTTAATTTCGTTAGTAAAGACTAAAAATAGCGAGTCTTTCGAGGGAGAGAGCTTGATGATTTTGACTGTACCATTCAAAGCTTCTGAAAAATTACAGGGGTCGTAATCTTCATCAATATCGAGATTCTCAATAGATTCCTGCTCTCTTGACTTTGAAACGTTGGCAACATTCCCCAGTGAAGTTGCTCCTGTTGCAGTACAGTTCTTTAGCTTGTGTTGTAATAGATTATCCCGCCGTGAAAATATTTGAATGCATTTATGACAATCGAATGATCTCACCTCTCGACTATGCGAGGAAACATGTCGCTCTAAGTTGTCACTCTGACTAAAAATTTGTCCACACTCATCACATTTTTAAGCCCACTCCCGTGTTGTAAACGAATGTTACGTGTCAGATTGGTAAGCTTGGTAAAATATTTTGAACAGTTATTAAATATGAAGATCCTTTTAATAAGCGTGTTGTAAGAAAATTAACAGATAAAATATTAACTATAAATCGTGTTCTATGGGAATAAATAGATAAAATCTTAACGATAGTTGACTTGACAATTATTCACTATCGATTCTCTAGACGTGGAAGGCAAATTTTATACGAGAAAATACGAGGATTTGACGATATCCTTCACATAGTACCAAAAACAATAAAGCCCTTATATAGAATTATAAACAATATTTGTCTGCGAGTAACAAGACATGTGTGTGCATAATTATTTCACATCCAAATGGTACACCTAGAAATCAAATCAATAAATATGGTAAATAGTGTACAGGTAACACATGCGTTACTGCCTGAATCCTTCAATATATCACTATTTGCGAGTAAATTATTATGATATGTCAACCTTATATTAATTTCTTAATAACTTTCATTCTGCGCCATCTAGTGAGGAAAATTGGTACTTATAATTTCTCAATGTTTTATGTTAGTAGGATAGAATCTCATTACCAGATATTCCCTTCCTACCGAAAACGGTCTATAGTTTTCCTTTTTATCCTCAGACATTTCCCTTCCTACCTAAAACGGTCTATATTTTCCCATTTCACCTCAAAATTGTTGTTGCCTGATCATTTCTTACTCAATTTTTATTATTATTAACAAATAAAACAGTCTGTGTATTGAATAAAATTAATTAACTTATTAAATGTTTAAGAAACATCTCGTAGCACAGGTTTGTTTTTTAAGAATATAATTGTTTTCAAAGTGATTATGCAACAACAACATTGAGATGAAATGGGGAGTTAATGGGACTTCGACCGAAGCTTTATTTTATTCAAAAGGAGAGTCTTGAGGAGAAAAAATTAAGTATACGTATTTCCAAAACAACTCTCAAAAATAAAACTAAACATGATCATTATAAAAAAATGTTTAAAGCAGGAGATCTTACACTACGCCAATATGTATATGATAAGAAGTGAGAAATATCAATTGTATAGTATCCCTTTGAATAAACTTGCACTTTCACCAGGAGATGAAAAACGCTATATTTTAGATAATGGATGCGACACTCTTGCATACGGTCACTACAAAATAAGACATATTTGTTCTCCAGTGGAGACATAAAAAATCACCCTTTATATTTTATTACGTAAATAGCTCGAGCGCTTGTGAGTATCATTGCCTGATTTCATCAGGTGAAACGGCACAGCCTTACTAAATTAAGTAGTTTAGTTAAAATTAGTTATAGGTCGGAGGTGACGTTACTCGCTTCCCCGCAGTGCATCCTGGGAAAGGTTTTAATAAACGGCTAAACGAGTAACACACAATACGTAGTAATATTATAATAATATGTTGGTGATTTATAAAAAAATTATCAAATTAATGATGTAACTATTTTATAAACACATGGTTTACCACCCGCCTTCCCTTCACTAAATATTTTTCCCGAGCCACCACTGAGCAATGCTATTCTTATGAGAGAAAGTAACTCACTTACTATAGGAAGGGTCTATGTGGGAGAAAATGATCCAACTTCGCAGTGAGGAGGATCAATGTTAAAACTCGAAAATATGGTTAACACCCAAAATAATATTTCCCGATACGCCACTGATCAATGCTTTTCCTATGTGGAAGAAAGTGGCCCAACTTCGTAATGTGGAGGATCAATGCTAGAACTCGAAAATATGGTTAACCCCCAAAATAATATTTCCCGATCCACCGCTGATCAATGCTTTTCTCAATGCCAAGCGTCTGGGGCTCGTCATCTAACAAAGAAGAAGAGAATACCGCTGTACACTAAAGATATAATAAGTAAAATAGTAACCATTAAAATATACTAAACGATTTAAAACATACCTTAATTTGTCCAATTTTCCAGCGCGTCGAAACTCATCTTGATGCTTGTATGGCGCAATCACAAATTGAAATGCTCGACCTCAAAGGGCTTGCCACCTGTAATGGCAGAGGTTGCGCAATACACATCTGCGATATATAAAAAATATATGAGTATACATAAATAAAGAATAATACAAGAACCCACATGTCCGGAACACGGGAAAAGGGATCAGGAGGAGGGAAGGGAGTCAGAAGAAGGGCGAGAGGGGAGGGGGAAAACCAACAGCCAATCAGAGAGCGAGGAGACGCAGTCACTAGACCAAATCAAGCCAATAGGAAAGTAGGTCAAACTGGACCAGGTCACCGCACCAGTTAGTATGGGAGAAAGTGATCCTCCACTATCTGTGTGAGGAGGATCAATGTTAACCTTATGGGATACAGTGTGTCGAAACTCTCAATTCAACCACTACCCACTACCCAACACATCTTTCAGCAACTACAGTCGTTATCAGCAACCCCACGTAGCAGTTCATAATAGCGGGAAAGTAGCAATACACTTAGTTACTCTATGGCATTAGATACCTACAAGCTCATTAACGCACTTACAAAAGTACAACACCTATCTCTATCTTAAGCTAGATCTATCCATTCCTTTTCATTTAAACCTATCTATTTCAGGTCCATTCTAATCTTATCCTCCAATCTACGTCTTGCTCTTCCCAATGGTCTCTTCCCATTGGGTTTGCCAGTCAAAACCCTCAGCAAGGCTTTAGATCCTTCTATTTGCGCCAAATGTCCTGACTGTCATAATCTACGAGACTTGACTATCATAAAATGTCTTATGATGATTACAGTGTATACAACTCATCATTATACGACCTACTCTACTACCTGGTATCCTCATACATTTTGGAGCCTGACACCTTTCTAAGAACCTTGTTTCAAACAACCTTATTTTATTCGTCATGGAGAACAACCGGTAAAGTTAATGTTTTGTGCATTCGGAGTTGTATATTCTTTGACAGCAGGTGAAATGTCAACCACTTACTGACCGAGTAATAGCATGCATTTCCCGACTGTATTCTTTTTCTAATTTCTACTCTAATGCCGTTAATGAAAGTTAAAATTGTTCTTAAATATTTAAACTCGTTGACTATATCAAATTAAATGTTGTTCGTATTATTCTCTAAATTATCCAATCCGTGCTTTATCTATGATCATATATGTAGTTACTTCAGCGTTCGCTTTTAAGCCTATTTTCTTACTAGTCTCTAATAAAATTTCTGCATTTTTTCAACAGTTTCAGTTTCAACAAAGCTGAATCATCTGTCTCTTCTATTAGCCGCAGCTATTAGGACAAGTATATATACCATTTAGTGCAAGTTGCAACATCTGAGTGATAAGCCATACAGACCAAATAATATAGTTGTAGTGTGCGAACCATCGATTAGGTTTGAATCGGTTCAAAACAAGCTATATTAATTTAACGTTTGTGGGTCATACGTATGCGAGGCTTGCTTATACGACCCCCAAATGATTTAACAGTGTGGTTTTGGACGATAAACTTGTGCACCACAGAAGCGAGGCTACAATTAATCATGTTACGCTACTTACAGCACGGTAAGAGTGATGGAAGTACTCCCCTACGAGAGAACCGAGGACTCATATTTTCACGACTTGAATTGTGCTGTATACATTAAACACTTCTCCATACATCACTAGACTTACACCTTATATAAGTCAGATAATTTTCAAGGTGGAAACTCAACAGTCGTATCAGGGTTCGGCATCCACATGTTTAGGGAACAAATACCTCTTGCGAGGTTCCTCTATCCCATCATGGCTGTGTCCTTCGTGCGTAGCCACCCATTTTGCATGCACAGTGTGCGTTTTAAGGACCAACGTCCTCATGCCTGCCGTTAGCCCTGCCATCACTGGACAACTGGGAAAATACCTCTACCTTGGCCAGCTTAATCGGTGCGAGAAGCTGGATTCTTCTCCTTGAATGCTGGGCCCTATTGTAGGGGCGTTAACACCTTAAATGAGGTCAGCCGCCTGGACTCAGGAATAATTCCAAAGAGATTTCAATCCGAGTTACCCAGTGGGGAGCTCGTGGAGGTGGCCTGATTAGCTTTCCCGGAAGGTACTAGCTAGCAACCGCTTTGTAGGTGACGAGTAGGGAGATCCACCTCCCCCCATTCTTTCCACACAAAGACCCCAAAAGAGATTTAGCCGCCCTTACGATTAAATCTTCCATATGTTGCCTAAGACCACCACGAAGTGGCACTTTGCCGGGATTTCCGAACGAGGAACAACCCCTAGACAGAGAGGTTAAGCCTCTTGCCTCGTCCAGGTCAGGGTAGTCACCCTTAGGGTGAGATCGACTTAAGTCCATGAACCTACAACCCTATACCTAGTGTTACCCCTGGGCTGTGTACAATTTCTGCAATGGGTAGATTGTGGGTGTGTTTCCAGTAACATGCTAAGACAATCATCAGCCATTCTTCTTTACTTCACAGACACCTCCACCACCCTCAGCGTCCCCTGTGTCTCTAGCGCTAGAGTCACCATCACCACCAGCGTCGTTATTGGGTCAAGGAGTGGATAAGCCCCAGTCCCTCTCATTGGACGAGGAGATGCTCCCCTAGGTAAAGTCAGAAGCACCCATAAAGGTCAGGGCTTCAACCATGTACAAAACCTATTCAAAAGTTAAACTTAAATGAGGAACGACCGGTGGCTACATCATTGATTTGGCTGGTTTCGCTAACGTCTTCCTTCCAAAGTAATTCTATTATTTGTATCGTAAGATATTTAATTCCAAGCCACATTGTGTGATGTATCTCGATGAACAATGTGTGATGTTTAATAGCACCTTAACAAATAAGCGTGGTCACTGAATGGTGCGGTCAGAATATAATATGCATTGTTGTTAATTAAACCAAAATTTTGATATGTTGTTGTATGATCCGAATATTTAAAAAATGATAATGTTGTTGTTAGTAAAATCACAATTAGAATATGTTAAACGCTTTGAATGTTATAAATATGTTGCTCTTTTACTTAATTACTTACTTATCCATTCTATGGCTTTGAGAACACAAAATTTTACTGCCGCACTCACAAAAGTACGCTACCTATCCCTATCTTGAGCTAGCTCAAACTAGTTAACCTCATTACACCCTCATTATTTCAGGTCCATTCTGATGTTATCCAAACTGTGTCTAACTCTTCCCAATGGTATCTTCCCATTGGGCTTATCAGCCAATCCATTGAACATGGTTTATCTTGCTGGTATTATTATATTAAGCTACTGGGAAGTTGTAGCAACCAACATGTGACAAATTTGTTGGGAGGAAACATTTTTCTGCAAATTTATCTTATTCCTTGATTGACAAACAATTATCATTCTTTATTATATTTTGTCTAGAGTGAATATTCCTCAGTTTTGAGTTTTACAAATTAAAAAGAAAAAAGTATTGGTTGGAAAAGTGGTGTAAAGGGATTCTTAGCGGTATAGGTATGGTGGTCCAAAACTTTCCAAAAACTCCGCGCTTTGCCACTATCTTCACTGGTTCTACTTCTTCTTTCGAAGTTAATAGTGGCACACCCCTTGACCCATCGGCGCATCGCGACATGCCATCACCTTTTCACGGTCGTAAAATGGTCTTAGCCCCCACCTTCACTCACATTTCTCCTCCTACATCACTAATCCTGATTCGAGTCAGGTCAACATCGACACAATATTTATGTATTAAATGTACTTATATATATTTCTGTCATGTATAGAAATGGTCTTGGCTTGCATTATGTTTAGTGTTTTTTTTATTTCAAGAAAACACTTCCACTGGTATTATGAACGTTCGTTCGTTCCGCGAAACACGAGCGCCCCCTTCCTCTCCCGTTATATATTTTTACGACGGTTTGTTTGAAGTGCTGTGTTGAAAGCTTCTCCGAAGTTTGAGTTATGGTGCGATGGAAGAAGAGTCACTTGTGATCAGTATTCATGCTGCATGCAACTCATTACACACGGCACGGTGACGGTCCCCTCACCCCCCTCAGGTAGAAGAGGACCGAGCCGCCACTCAGGCTGAAGACGAGCTGAATAAACATGGACCTAGCCTATCTCCCCCTCTCTTTCCCTATAAGTAGCTACCCCTTCTATAATGGAACATTTACCCTTCATGGAGACCACCGTGATTATTTGGAGTGCTGCTTGGTGCTAAGCAATGATTCGAATCATATTTTGTGCTGATATCACCATTTCATTGAAACAATTTTATTTCTTATTGACTCTTTCCTACCAAGAAGATCACCTACATAAGGTGCATAACCTTACACGATATTATTATTATTATTATTGTTATTATTATCATTATTATTGTTATTATCATTATTATTGTTATTATCATTATTATTATCATCATCATCATTATTATTATTATTATTATTATTATTATTATTATTATTATTATTATTATAGTATGATCCGTTCTAAAGCTTTTAAAAAACGCTAAAACAATCTTCAATTATCTTAAATTGGTGTGTTGTGAACAGGTTAAAAAATGGTTGTATTTGTTTGAGGAAGGCTATATTTATTCACTTATAAATAAGACACTGTTAATAAAAAATTCAGATTTTTAGCCGTATGAACTGCCTCTAAGTGGTGAAGTCTTCTTTGCACTCTGTAAATGTTGGGACCCCAATGCATCGAACAACACACGATGGAACACAGTTTTGTGTTATGTGTGGAGCTTTCTTGATTTCGTGTTTCCAAATGGAGTAGGCGCACACTGCATAGAACATGATCGAACAAAACAATAACACGTTAACACGTGTTAACACACGTTTACAAAATCATCCGTCTTCTTTGTTTTCATGTTTCATAGAACAAAATGCATGGAACATTTTGTATAGGGCATGGGCCATCATCTTGTTTATTAAACTTTCGAGCTAAAGTGTAGAGTGTGTTGGTTTAATCTGAGGTTAATTGGTTGTCAAGTTAGTTTTGCTAGTTGTATTTGTGTAGTAGTAATATGTCAGTCGAAAAGACGAAGGGAAAGAATGTAGACCTATTTACTGCTGATTTAGTTGTAGAAAAACTTCGAGTATTGTGCAAGAGAGGCCTTTATCAAACAGTTTTATTTATAGGACTACCATTGCAAATATATCGTCAACTCACTTATGTGGTGAGTAAGAGAGTTTTGATCCATTCTTTTTTTATACATAAGTTTTGATGCAGTGTGCACCCAGCCTTAGACGGTACTATTAAAATTTACTTTTTATATCCTCCCCTATAATACCACAATCCCATGTCTTGTTGGCTTCACCATACAGTGAACCATTTTCCTGTCATAGCCTAGAAGGAAACATTAATTGCCAATTAATGTATTTTGAGTCCTAAGAGTTTAATTGTGTGTTTAATGGTGCACCTCGTTTTAGGGGCAGTTACATATTTAGCGTAAGTACTCCTCAAGTGTGGTGCTACACTAAAAACAGGATGACACTTACCTAAATCCGAATGGAATAGACCAGTTTTATATGCGGAGCTGGCCCATTCCATTCGAGCTTAGGTAGATGTCATGTATTTAGTGTGGCGCAACACTTGAGACCAACTCAATTTGACTATTAAACTGGACCAACTCTCCCGCTCTCTTTGGGTTCTTCGCATATTAACACAAACGGGTAGGGATGAGAACTACCTCAGTAATCACAGCAGGAACTCGAATCCCGACCTCTCCAGCAAACCAGACAAAATGAGAATGGCGTATTTATCTACGTGTCCACATGTGTCGATAGGTATATGGTCCCTTTGAAATTATAATACAATGGGTGTATTTTAGTTTGAAAGTTCCATACTATGTGTATTTATTAGTTATACGTTTAATAAAAAGTGTTATTTAACGGTTTAATAAAGCTGGTAGGTCATACTATGTAATAATTATTTTTAGTTTCCCTACCCTCCTTTATGCATCCTCCCAGGAGAAAACATTCCTGAGCACAACCCTCTTCCTGACATGTTTGTCTGTTCACTATTTAAATAATTTGAAATTTGTTGACCCCCAACAGTTAATATTATTTGTATTATCATACAGGTTGTTTTTCTTATGAAATATTTCCGAAATTAAACGCAAGCACTTAGTCTATTAATAATATTTAGTAAAAAAAAATTTGTTGTGCCTTATTATACAACTCAAATAAATAATTGATTAAATGTAAGCACACTTTCAAAGTTTCTATTGTAACGGTTTAGTTTCAAACTTGATGGCCTTGAAACAGCGAACGAAAGAACATAATTATTTCAGATCACCGTCGTATTTTTTTAAACTAATGCGTACACTCCTTGATTCTGCTCTAATTGTTGGGTTTGAGGGACCAAAGCAACAGACTATGAATAAAAAATAAGGACAAATCACTTTACGTGCTCAATTTCTGTCTGGAAACTCGTAAGATGGTCACCCACTTGAGCAATGAGACGCGTTGTAGACCTCCATAAATTCCTCGTTATTTAAGAAATGGTTTGTTATACGAAAAAATGGTTCATATCAAAACCAAGGGTATTATCAATATATATTTAAAAAAATGGGTGTGTGTACTTATGTACATGCGCGAGAAGTTATACTTCTTTGACATCATTAAAAAATAGTTTTTAATTGCATGCAAATAATTAATTACAATAAAATGATAATATTTAGTATTAATTATGTTAAATAATAATATTTTAATTTATATCAATAAATAATACATACGGATAGTTAACCTCAATTATATTGGAGCACTTTAAAAACTCTATAAGCACAATTTTTTTCACTAATATTTACGAATAGTAAATAATATTAATCAAAATATTCAATTTAAATCACTACTGAATATAATTTATTAGCACATATATAATTCGCACTTGTATGAAACTAAAACACGTGTTGTGAATGTAGAAACTAGAAACATGTGGATAAATATTATATATATGAAAACAGTGATCAGAGGCGACGAGCGTACCAACATGCGCGACTAACAGAGGTTCTATTTCTATTTTGTAGGTAGCTTTTTTTTTTCGAGACTTAGTGAGCGGTTTACTTCAACCTGTTACTTTTGTGTTACAGTGATGCGCGTGCATCTTAAAATTTCACTCTCATCATTTTTTCATAACGCGCCTAAAGAAGTATAACTTCAAAAATTGATTCAAGTCTTATAATGTTTAAAAAATTTCCCGAAAGATGGAGATGATTTCGTTTTCAGCGATGTTCGATGTGATATGTCACAATTGTGAGACTTAGGGTTGCATTTTAGCAGATAAGCTCACTTTCCGTATTCAATATTACTGTCAATTATGTTAAAACAAATTTAAACCTCTCATCGAATCAAAGGGACAGGGAGGCATTTCCATTTTCTCAAGTCTTGTTCTGGGGCGAAAAAACTAAAAATTATGAGCTAAAGAAAAGAAGAAGGGGAAACAAAATATGAGAAAGAGAAAAGGAACGTTTTGTTCGCCATTGGAAACCCTCGTTTTAAGTCTAGTATAGAAGAAAATAATTAATCCTGATAGAGGCAAAATATATGAAAAGGTGGTCTCCCTTTGATGTCAACAACTAGTTGATTGGCTTGATGACCACCAAATACTGTGTGAATCTAACGCTTCAAACCAATCAAGTACCGATACTTTTATTCAAGAACATGAACATTTATTACGCTGATACTTCTTTAATTGACTGTACATTATGAGTTCAGAGCTCTACTTCAAGTTATAGTAAAACAAATACTTTTTATCTTATATGTCTCCCTGTCGACCCTTCATTTCTACTCCACGAACTGAAACAAAGCTGGCTTAAACAATATGAAATGATTATTTAATCAACGAAGTGAGAATGAAGCCATAAAGCTCAATTCTTGATTCCGTACTAAATGTTTATTTTGTGATATTTACTTAGAAGTTTGTTGTAATTAGAATATGAATGATACCGACAGTAGTAAAGGGGAACAAAATGTAGATTATAGTATAGAATACGCGATTTTAACTATTCATATTAATGCCAAACCATAAAGTACACTGCATCATTATAATGGAGTGGGGTTTAGTATTGTAGAATTTAGAGAAATAATGTACACTGATGTTCTTAAGGAAAGTGCTAGACTAGTTAGGAAACCCCACCCTTAAGTCATCTGGATTTGAACCTGGCTTCCCCGTCATTGGTTAACCACAGGTGTGAGTTATTGAATGAAGAGTCAGATAAAATACATCAAACTGTTAGAGGGGTCTAGGATGACCTGGATGAATTAACTTCTTAGTCATGTTTTGATACAGGTGTATTTGTGAATGTTATTATTAAATGTACATTTAAAAACTATAAGAGTGTTGATGTAACAAGCACTTGTTGGCTCAACAAAGCGCGGGCTAGCTTTGACATGGGTCCTCGGATCCAGACTAACTCCACCATGCTCTCAAGCCAAGCTTTAGGACATGACCAGAGCTGCGTCCACGACTATACCTACACTAACTTTACATTTATCGCCGTCTCGTCTAGAAGTCACAGACTTGTTTTAAAACCCAAACATGGTCAACCTAATACCGAAACAGGTACAACGGAGTGGGAGGAAGGCCAAAGAGGAAATAGAATACTTTATATAGCGCCCATTTTCTTTGAAAAATTTCAACATACTTTAGAGTAAATTAAATTGTAAGAACATCTAAAATACTCAAAATTATTAACTAAGATAGTAATAGCTTAAGATATAATAACCAAGCTTGGCGCCAAGAGACGATACAAAAAACATATATTCGTTTTTTACTGTCTTTTTATTACTTAGTATAGATGATAGTCATGTGATTTGTAGCCTTACCAACAGCATTCTGAGAAATTACTATTGGATTAATAATTACATTTTGAGCTAAGAGTCCCAGGGGAAATTGGGGGTTCACCTTTTATAATTATGAGTGATTAAAATATAAGGCTAAATTAAGCAAGATTCCTCTCATTGAACATAAACCATAAATTAGTAAATACTAGGGAAGACACCCTTAATCTTCTAACCACTAAGAACGTTCGAGATTTTAGTTTTCAAAATTTTATAAAATATTGGTTTTATATTTATACATCTCCTTTTGTTCACCATTTTATCCAAGGTTCAGATTTAAATTCGACTTTCAGAATATTTAAGTACAATTAAGACGCGGATTAGTAAAATAGTGAATTTTTCTTAATTCAAGTAAATACGTTTTTCGTTCCTTTACAAATAATTTTTTAGAAAACTTAATATGTATTATTTTAATCCGATACAAATCCACACAATAATATTTATAAATGAAATCATTTTAGTCTCCTCTTATCAGACCTTATTATATTATCTAAGAATTGAATTTGCGTGTTTGGATATTTGATATTTCTGTTATTTAACTCTTCCTTCACCTCTGACAAGACATCTTGTGAATGTGGGGAATGCCAGGCCTCCACCGTGGTTCGGATTCCACGTTAAACTGTAAGTCCTTCATTTCATCTCACAATCACCCTACCATTACACATTAGCGTAAGTGCGTATAGCCCGAACGGGTAGTAAGATGCGGTGATAATAATAAAAATAATAATAATGTTATTTAACTAACTTAACGCAAGTACCTTAAAAAAAGAAAAATATTAACTAATTCAATTTAAATATATGAATTCTAATTTAGATTATTTTGATAAGCTACTTTGATGTTAATAAACCTAAATTAAGATACACTAACTTTACTTAAACTATGAGTTTACTGTGGCATTATTACTTTTTGAATTGAAATTGATCCAAGAATTTACAAATAAAACCTTTCAACTATATTTTATTTGTTTAAATACACCAGTAACATTATATTTTTCATAGTTTTCACTTGAACTACTAGTTTGATTAAAAATTAAAAATATATTTTGAAATTATAAATTCATTTATTTTCAAGTCTCAAGGGCTAGTGTACGAACAAGTATAAAAATATATTTAAAAGGGCTAGGCTTATTAACTTATTTAAATATTTCCTAGTTTAACATTGTTTGTGGCTGATCATGTCAATCTTCAATATTAGTCATCTTCTAGTTATTCCTGAAAACATAAATACCAAGAAGACTATTCAATAAGCCCATGGGTATTATAAAAGTTTGTTTTATCAATATTAAATGCTTATTACAAGGGGCCTATTTGAGAATGAGTTTAAATTAAATCACAAATAATATGTTTATTTTGAGGCTTATAAAATAAGTGAATATTTTTGTGAATAAGTACATAGCACTTTAGCAGTAAAACGGTCATTATTTATTAATATTTACCAAGTAGGCCACTGAAGTTAAAGTAGTTAGTGTATCTCTCAATAGAGTGCATAAGCACACTAACAAACAAATGGATTACAAAGCTTATGGTTAAAGATGTTAAATTACAGCAGTTCGCTATTTGTGGATCACGATACGCTGGGAAGTCGAGTAGCCTACACATTTTTGGTGGGCTACGTGAACTGTATCCTACCTAAGCAAAAATAACTAAATGTGTCCAATAATACTAACTTTTTTCAAATAAGTTGTATTCAAATGTAGGTAAATATTACCCCCCCCCCCTCTTCTAAACCCACTTTTAAACAGCACTCATATAATACAAACTAAGATACTACTCTTTTATTAGTGAAATATCACATTTGCAGATGACATGAAAAATACGTGGAAGTATTATATTTTTTATCACCGCGTCTTACTATCTGTTCGAATTATACACACTTGTACAAACTATGTTAATATGATAAGGACTAGAAATGTTTAATTTAGAGGAAGTGTACCCGCATTTGTCTTGAGGTAGAGTTGAAAATCATTTAGGAAAATCCCCCACAGTTACACCCGTATGGTATTCAAGCTCCAATCTTCTCCCTGTCATCGGCAATCTAGCCTATTCAAGAGTGAAGACTTGGGACTAGGGATGTGTAAACTTACTTACAGGAAGCACACATTTGTTAAAAAAAACTGGTGGGCCAAAGATTTATATGCATTAATCTTTCTTCAAATTTCATCAAAAAAATTATAAACAAACCTAATATACTGACACGAAAAGTTTAAATACAATGAGAATGGATAACAATCATGCATACTTTATGGCTTAATATGTTTTTGAGTTTATTCAGAAGATTTGTATGATCGGGTGTGAAGTTAGTGAAACTGTGAATGAGCTTCCAGAGTTGTTTTATAATCTGGGTTTAAATGTGAGGCGGTAAATAGTTTTTATAGGTTTCATGGCTGAAAATGTTCTTTGTTTAATAAAGCCTGCTTCACAACGCATTTAAATGATTTATCCCGTGAGCTGGATTTAACACACCGATAGGCCATATTTGGCCCACGAGCCGTAGTTTGACCATCCTCACATTATACCTTACGGCCACCAAAGCGGGCCACTTTTCTAGCTGCCTTATTATATTATTCCCAGAAAATTCAAGTGTTGCTATTAAACATATTCCAAGCCATAATTCATATTAAATGGGTCGACGTGTAAAATAATTTATATCAGTTTATAATTAAAGTAAAACACACGTGAAAGTCAATATAAATAAATCAGAAGTTTCAGTGTAATTATGTTGGCCATGCGTGCCGTGGAAATCGCAATATTTTTAACCACGCAATAATACACCCGTGAAAATATTTTACACGGATGATCACGTTCACTACAAAATAAATAAATAAAAATATTGGTGAAGATAACCAATTATTTGTAAGTAAATTGAAGTTGAATATAACATGCTATGGTGACATCTTTTAACGCCTGAAATAAAACTTTTTTTCTTAACAATATAAATATTGTTGCATAAATCTTCACTTGTAAGTAATGCATTTTTCATAGCTCTTCGAAACAAGTGACCTTTCACTTCAAAATAATGAAAGAACAACACTACCAAAGACGTGTGACTTACCTTGAATTCACACATCTTCGTAAGAGAGAAACCAACCATTTTGGCTGCACGAGAGGATATTAATGTATTCCATAAATTTAGTAATTTTCCGTTGTGTGTGTGAAGTGAGGAATTAACTTGGGGATGGCAGGTCCAACAATAGGCCCAACTAAATAGAGACGCTCCCAGACAGTTTACTCTGGTGGACACTGGGCGCAACAAGTCGGTAGTTGTTGGTCCACAGGAGTCACAACATAACACATCAAACTTCCCACACACTCTTCTTACTTCTACATTCCTAGAGTGTGTGTACGCTTAAAGTGCGACCGAGATAAGTTAAGAGGGAGCAAATTTGGGACCGTGCCAAAGAAGAGGGTAAGGGGGAGGGGATTTAAGGCAACCCCCATCTTTCAAAAATTTGTTTTCCCCTCAATGCCATATTTTTTATTATTACTTATTTACTAGTATCTTTTTTTAGTCTTACTGTACCTACAACACCAATTATTTTTAAAATCAACTTTAAATTACTTCAAGGAAGGCTTAAAGTCAGAAAAAATCCTCCCCTCCTCTTGTTTTGGGACTTACCCCAGAACCACCACCACTCACCCCCTCCCCTCTAAAATAAATGTATGGGTTTAGGCCTGTGGAGCTTTTTATTAGTATCTTAATACCTCTTCAGTTTATACGCATTTTTACTAATGGCACAGCTAGGGATGAGGAAGGATTAATTTAGAAGAAATTAACAAGCATTTGCGTGGAGGGAAAGTGGAAAACTATTTTGGAAAAAGCATCCTCAGTAGGCCTACACCAAACAGGGATTCGAACCCTGATCTCCCTACCATTTGTGTGCTAATTTATAGCGAGAGTGACGCCTTAGATCATGTGGCCACTGAAGAGGGTTGGAGTTTTATTAGAATGAGCCATTGGCACCGTGACAGACACCTCTAAGAGTGATTCGGAGTTCATAAAAGTGAGCAAGAGATGAAAAATATTTTTTCTCTTTCTCAAATCCCATAGGATGAACCTTTATAAGACACACCAAGTAAGTTTTCCACACATGAAAGATTATTTTGTTCTCTTAATCTCACGAAGCTTGTGCATAGGCACTTCCTTTAGCTCCCCTCTTTATACTTGACCCTTAGATTAAGATTGTAACAAAAAATTGAAAAACGTTTACTCACAGTTGTCGTCAGCATCAATGCAATCTGCCAGAATTGATACTTAGAATACTTTGTTTTGCATATAAATACATAGAATTGGATTGAACAGGCTTTATAACTATTGGGTAGAAATGGATCCATTGGCGAGTGTTTCCCAAACTGTGGTACGCATGCCACAGGGGCTTGCAAATGATCTCGGGGAGTACGCGACGTACCACAGAGCTTGATTTGTTTTGTACCATGTTTAGACTATAAGCATATATGATAATTACTCTAATGGGGTAGGTATGAGGAAGTAAGCATTTTAGAGCTAACCTACCCGCATTTGCATGGAAAAAGAGTGGGAATCCATTTAGGAAAAATCACCCCCAGCAGACCCAACATGGATTCGAACCCAAATCTCCTCATTCTTAGCAGGTCAGTCTAACACGAGAATTATGCCTTCGACCAATTGGACACTAAAGCGTGTACTGAGATTGATTGATAATCAAATATATTTTGTATAGTACTAAACCTGAAAAACATATGAAAGAAGGTTTTGACGAGATGTTATGGACTTGTATATGCCTTTATTTTCCTCTGCCCCGTCTTTGTTTAGCTACCAACTAGAGTCCTTAAAATTTGGAATGACCGTTTATACTTTACAAGATGGCAGGTGTTTGTTTCCTTTTTTCATGAAGAGATGGAAAGGTGACATAATATGGTCCCAGTCTATGAAAAACAGCCTTTGATGATCCAACTAAACATAACTATTTCAAAAATCCAATTTGGAGGACATGGTCTCAAACTTCTGAGCTGCTAGTCCAAGCTCTTATTGACGTCAGTCGGTCTTCTTAAATGCTGATACGATAATCCGTGAGTAATCTCTTACTCAAACATTTTATACTCATATATAAATAGAAGGTCAATCTAGAAAATTAACTTCACTTCCAATGCGAGTCAGCCATCCAGTTATACGCTCTGAAGTAAAATATCCTTTTTTTTCCTTAAACAGCAACTAAACAAGAACTTAGTAGAATTATCACGAAATTTTTCCTCCAATTCGCATCGGGAGGCATGTGAATACCCCATTCAATCTACCTGGTATAGGTGTAGTTTATTACTACATCATTACATATTGATAACCTGGACCTGTTTAATAAAACGTGGGGAATAGGGAGGTGATAGTTATAGAACAGCAAAATATACAGGCCTACTCAATTCAAGGTAGCTTTGGCCTTTTTGGAAAGCTAGAAAGCAAGTAAAAAAATTGCGTGCCCTTTCATTTCACATAACGTAGGCCTGTAAAAAATTGCGTGCCCTTTCATTTCACATAACGTAGGCCTGTTTTGTTTCTTGTACTCCATTTAAATTACTAATATTTCCTAACCTAAATATCTAAACCTAATTCTCGTTTCGTGCTTTGTGTAGTTCTATTCTCAACTTGTCATGTGTGTTGTAGAACGTAGATTCCCAGGGGGCCCACGTGCTATCGAGAACTAAAAGTCATTCTTTAGAGAATAAACACATTCTCAACGTGTTCCTATGTTCAATACAAAATTACAAAAACTATATATTATAAAAGCCGTGTCTTCATGAAACACGCTACTAAAATAGCTTGTATAAGATAACATGGCGAAATAATCATACTTACCACGCCCAAAATTGTTAAATATTACATAATGTTTGGTAAGTAGACGTGTAGTGTAGCGTTATTTATTTATATAAACAGACATCATTACATATTATTTAGTTATATTCAATTATAGCCCATAAATTGTAGGATTTTTAGTTCTAACTAATAAATATAAAAACGATCTTTTTATTTCTCGCCGATGCTTACAAATCTGGATTTTTTTTCATAAGTATTGATTCTAAACACAGCATTAACTTACGATAAATTCCCTGCTCTCCAACGTTTTTGTTCTTTCCAAATGAATGAAAAATGTTAGGTGGAGGTTTCCCCATAGAAAGTTCCACTTGAGCAAAACAAATCTTAGAGGAAGCAGAAAAACTTTAAAAGAGTAAAATAGGTAAATAGCTCAGTCAGACTTCAGGTCTCTGCTTCATAGAAGGGGGATTTCCTCACACTACAGAACAGTTTTTCTTATAATGGTCGCTATGAGGCATTGAAACAAATAAAACAATATTCAATTACGGTACTTTAAGAATGTGGTTGTGAGCTTGTTACAAATTTATTAATTTTTTAGGGGAGATAGATCTGTATTTTTTTTACCATTCTTTATTTTCCCTAATCTCAGAACTGCAACATTTCACGTTAAACTTCTTTAAAATTTAGCCAAATAATTTCAATTTAAAAAAAAACGTTGCATCAGTCTTAAAATATAAGGTTTATTATTTCATAGGAGAAACTTTCTCCTTCATTTTGGTTGAAGTTATATTTTAAAATAACAATCTACTCATTAAATGATTCGAGATTTCTGAACGTCTGAAAAGGCTCTTGACTCTCAGGAAGTTAAATCCCTTACCTTTTTTCTTGAATTAAATGGCATTTATCCACCAAGAAATAGAGATTCAACTAATATTTTGCATGATAATGTAAATACATTTTATAAGGATATACAAAGTGAACGACCAACAAATAATACGATAACGTTTTCCTTCATTTCAATTATCCCCGGTAGGTGTGCAACCATATCACTACTGAATTACACAAAATTCTTGAATATAAAGTTAATGTTCATTTAAGTTGATTTTGGTCATAATCTTGTGCAACGTTTTCAATGTACACTCCATTTACCTTGAAAAGTAGCATTCTAACCTTGATGGAATACAATATGACCCCATTTTGTAAACTATACCATAGTGGGATAGTGCAAAGCAAGCTTGCAACCTTAAAGGGTAAATGAAGGGTACATTAATCTTTGAATTTAATGAAAGGATTTCCTTTGATTTATAATACAAAAACCTATTTTGAAAAAAAAAAAAAAAAAAAATTTAAATAGTAACTTATTTTATCTATTCCATAATAATATAATATTTCCCCAACACAACAAGGAGGGCCATATTTATGATAGTTTAGGTAATTTGTATTTAAAGAGTGCACAGCATAAATGAACAAAGCATAAATATCTCTATCCTGAATGTTTTCTTAGAAAATTAGTTTCGCTAGTTTTGTATACACCATCATTGTGGGGGATTAGAACACCCGGTTGGAATAATATGGGAGCTGAAGACCACAAGGCTACAAGGACTGGGAAAGAGAAACGACAGAACGTAGATGCTCATCTAATTCTGCCAGTGGAATGTCCTGGTAGTTACAAACACCTGGTTCAAGAAAAAAAAATGTACACATGGAACATCCCATGAGACATCAGCCTGTACCAACTAGACTACATCCTTGTCAAACAGTGGTTCGGTAATGGAGGGAAGGACGTGAAGACATTGCAAGGTACCAACATCGATTTGAGCACAACCTGCTGGTCACGTACATAGAAACAATACTGAAGAGGACTAGGAAGAGGATCAAGAGAAAACCTAGATTGTACTTAGAAAAATAAAGAAACAATAGTTATATTTTTTCAGAAATTCATTAGAACAAAAGTTAAGCAAGGTGACAGAAGAGAGTTGTAAGTGAGGAAGGGAAGTGGAGTATAGTTAAGTATATTCTTTGAAGGTGCTAATGAAAAATGAAGAGAATTACATGAAAGCTCCGGATAGCAAAAGAAATCCTTCAGTAAATGGAAGGAAAAAGAAGCTGAAAAACTTCAACAAAGAAAAATATATGAAGCCAGACAACGAGCTAAGGAGAGAAACAAACAATATGAGGAAATATTATATAAAGAAGACGTAAGATGAGATTATCAAACTGCAAAGAAAAAGAAGGTATGAACTCATTTAGCATACACCAAAGTAAATGGGAGGGACTGAAAACAAAGGTATGTGATTAATAGGAATAGAAGTCGCTTAAAATAAGATGATGGTAGATCTTAAAGAGGTTCTTATGATTTGGTAAATGTATATATAAAAACTGTATGACACGAAAAATTGACCAGAAAACCTGGATATTGAAACAGAAGACAAAGTAGAAGACATTAAAGGACCCATCAAGTTAAAGAATGACGTGGAGGGAGCCATAAAGGACATGCGAAGAAGGAAAGTTTCTGGAGATGATGACATACCAGCTGATCTGCTGAAGGAACTGGGAAACAACGGATTACTGTCTCTAGCAAAACTTATAAATAATATCAACAAAACAGGAGATAGGCCCTAGTTTAGGCGTAATAATGGTGGTTCTAATGAAGAAGAAACAAGCCAATAAATGCAGCTACCATCATAGGCATGTACAGGGTTGCGGTAAGAGTGATACAAACACCGTGGCTCTGGGGGAAGGGGGGAAGGTCATCCTGGTCTTGTTGTGTTGTGTTTTGATGCATGAGGCATGATAAAGTGACAAAGAAATATAAATGTTTTGTATTTATTTTTGTTTTGAGGCATGAGGCATAATAAAAAGACAAAGCATGGATTTATTAAGCATACAACTTATCTTATTGCGATCAATACGAAATAAACATGGTTTAATTGATAAACCAGCAATAGAAACAAAAAAACAAAACAAGAAAAACTATGCAATTGAGTCCATATTCAGTGTTCATTGTCTTTGCAATTAATTTGCAGTTATACGTGAGTAACATTATTACATCAGCTATAGCTTAACTCCCTTTAAATTAAGGATACCCAAGAACAAGAAGATTATACAAGAGGAAACTATACAAGAATAACACAATTATAAATATTCCCGCAGTGTTTACCATGAATTGGCTAAAGCTAGGCATAGTTCATTTTGTTTAGATTGTATTTACAGGTCTGTCAAATGGCACCATATATCGAAATTCATCAATTACATAAGCAAGTGATAGCAAGTGATTGCTCGATATATGATAACAGCAATCCGCTTAGGCTTTGCTGTGACATAGTTGAATGAAGTTTAGTCTTGATCAGTGAAAGTTTTGAATAGCTTTTCTCACACGAGCAGCTTGTTACTGGAATTATGGAGATTTTCTAAAGCAGCTTTTTAAAGTTGTTGTAGCTAAACCTCCTATCAAATTCCGATAACCACCGCAACCAGTTATGCACAGCTAATGGAGGATACCTTTCCCCTGTCTTTGTTTGCAGTAGTCGCACTTCTGATTCTAAATCTGAAACATTCTGCAATGGTCTTATAGTCGTTTTCTCTACAACCAACAAGGCGCATGATTTTCCCATTGGCGTTGATAAATGTAATTGTTTCTTGAGAAAATATGGTACCGGTATGTAAACTTTGAACAAGGGAATCCAGCACTGGATGAAATGTAAATAGTGTCTTCTTTCTTGATTCAAATAGCTACACCCATATTGTAAGATTCATCTAACATGCATCACACCTTCCATTTTAGAGGGACTAATATTTCAATTCATATTTCATCGCATGTTTGCAGTGCTTTTTTGAAAATGGTTTCAAAGACCTAGTCATCTTTTCAAAGGTTTTCTAAAATAGAAAAAAAATATTTCACAACTTCCATTGCTTAGCACATGTCAATTTTTGGGGACTTTAGCAATGTGCTACAAAATTGGATTCATTATTTCAATGCTGATTATAAAACCAAATTACTTTATTTGATGCAATAATATGTTTCCTTTAGCTCTAGTCTTAGAGTAGGAGGAATCCGTAATTGTTTTTTCAAGCTCTGTAATAATTTATATGTACTGTCAAAGTATGGTTGTAACAGCCTCTGCATGACAAGCCCATCATGTGTCCAATAAAGATGTCAAAGTTTTTAGCTTTGAGCCAGTAGACTGCAACAGATTCTCTAACAACTTGTGTCGCTTTGGGCTACCTTTATTTAAACTGTAAATTATTTGAACAATACCAAATAAATCGAAAATCAGTGGATTATCTGAATGTGAAGAGCAGGCACCTACGAGAGTAAGGTTTAGGCAATGGGCATAACAATGTACATACATTATGATGCTCTTCATTTATTTGCACCTCACCTGCGCACTTGTGTATTCACCAGCCATTGTAGAAGCTCATTCAAAACCCACTGCAACTACACTGCTCCAACTAGAGCCCATAGCCTTCAGAATATCTTATATACCCTTAAAGATAGTTTCTGCATAGGTTTTATCTAGATTTTGCAGACTGACATATCTATCAATTGGCAATGACTCCCCGATTGGAATGCAGCGGAAAACCACGGTCATTTGTTCATTGTGGCCAACATCTGAAGTTTCATAAGCTTTATTTAAAAACTTAACCTTTTTTTCTCTTTTCCTATCCATCTCAAAATTACATAATGAAAGGCTTGCAAGATATAATTCTGAATGCAGTTGCTAATATAAGTGCAATATTTTGGTGCTGTTGAGATGTATGCTTTCATAAATGGATAATATTTTTGGAAGAAAGACACTACTTCTAAAATTAACCCCTTTTCATTACTATCTTCACCATAATCATGCCCATGGAGTGGCTTTCCACCTTTTGCTAAAATGCAGACAATATCTATAATCCTCGTATTTATCTATAAGCCACGTCTCACCACTCTGGTAGGTGTCCCCGTTAAAAGATATTGAATAGGTCAAACCACATTGCTAATTTTCATTCGACAACGTGACGTTCTTGGAAAAAAGCCACACGTACAAGAAACTAGACAAACTATTTTTTATCTTAGATGTGTCTGTATTAAGGTCATTTTGCTCAAGAAAAGTGATATAAGTCAAATTTAAATAGGTGTCTTCTTTGAACTAAAAATTCAATCAATATAATTAATTGAAGAGCGGTGGTATATAGAAAAAAGTGATTTAATTTTAATTGTGTGCCCTTTCCACAAAATTTTGACTTATGTATCTTTTCTCTTAGAATAATTTATGTTAGTTTGTTTAACATAAAGTATTACTACCCGTTTCGGTTACACACATATGTAGGCTACTAATTATGCTAATGTGTTATGAATGGGAAGTTTAAATTAAGAGGAAGTTTACCTACATTTGCATGGAGGGAGATTGGAAAACCATTTAGGACCAAGCAATAAGGATGTAGCGTGTAAATCATGTAAAGTTGACACCTACACAATTAGGCTAAGTAAAAATACGAAGTTATAATAATTATATTGGCAAAATCCAAAGAAGAGAATTAGATTTGAAATTTATTACGAAAGTGACGCCTTAGATCTGGTGTTGGCAATCCTGTCACCAATCGCCACAAGTGGTGAATTGGCCACAAGAGTGTGGCGAATTTGAGTTTGCCACGTCTCTCATTAAAATTAAATATTTTCTGACGGCGTGTGCTGGATGTAGCTTGATATTTCCTGAATATCATTGGAAATATTCAATTTTCTTATTGAATAATTTACGCGACAATGCCATCCAATACACCCCTCCACTCCCTTTCTTAACACTTGAATTTCATCTCTGCATTCAGTGGTCAAATTTTGGATTAAATTGTTTAACTCTTTTCATTTTAACAATAGTCATAATTTGGGTCTGAAGCAGTTGTAACTGAGTTCTCAAAGTGTACATGTTTTGAATAAACCTGCTCAAACAATAAGGCAACCACTACGTCACTACTCTATAACACCTTATTTGGGCTAGGTCAGAGAATTTTCAAAGTGGAATCTCGTCTACCATATCAGGGTCTAGCAGTCAGTATCGGGGGAACAAACACCCCTTAGATGCTCCTCCAAACCATCATGGCTGTGTCCTCCAAGCGTGCATACGTCCTGCGGGCCATTTAGGGACCAGGGACCCCGTGCCTTCCGTCAATCCGTGTCGTCACCAGACAGCTAGGAATAAACCCCACGCCTTGTTCAGCTTCCATCGGTGGGTGGAGCTGACTCCTCCTTCCATGAGGGCTAGACGCTCACGAAAGACACTAACACCTCAGAGGAAATCAGGCACTTAGCCTTAAGAATCACCCAAAAAGGGCTTTCAACTTAAGTTGCCCAGTGGAGACCTATTGGAAGTGTCCTAGTCAGCTTTCCCGGAAGCTACTAGCTACCAATCGCTTAGTGTGTGGTGATTAGGGGGAGGGGGCGTTCAAACAATACAATTTTAAATGTTTTAAATGTTCGATTGTGCAACCTAATGGTGACGGGCTAAAAGCCTTTAACCCTTCACAATAAGAGATTATACATATCTTCACTGTTCCAAAATATCTTTCCTATAAACCATTAAAAAAAGCCTTCAACAATATGTTTAAGCTTACCATGTTCTCCGTTGATGTGAGCTAGTGTTGGCTTCATGCTCCAACTTATTATGACTCCCGAGAAGATGGCGTGATCAACTGGCCGATTCAACCAAAACCTATACCTTTTAAGTTTGAAGTAGTGTGAGAGAGGGAAAGAAGCTCTAGCTCTCCACCAGTCTACTACTCGCACCAAGAGATGGCATTGTCACGGGACCGACTCACTCCTATCAACAAAAAAGCAATGACGCAAGGGTAGAAGAGATTTCTCCTTCCACGCCCCTCTTTTCATCTGGAAATTTGATCGTATGAATTAGAATGTTTGTCCCAAAAATGCTGTATCCGTATTCTTTATTCACTCATCGACTGCAGAAGTATTGCTGCTGATGGTTACTTGCAGCTAGAAGCTCGATCGTGAGGACGGTATGGATGGTCTTGCCGTAAAGACGAAGAAGATTTGTTAGGATGTCATAAACTTCTTCCGCGAATGTTTGTATAGGCTACGTTAGTTCTACCTATCTAAAATAATGATTTAAACTTTGATTTGTTGACTATCAGGCTCTCTGCCTATCTATTTAGTTATGTTAATTTATTAATCTAAGTTTACTATTAGGTTAGGGATGATGTGCAGAACTATACTTTATTATTGGCACAAGGGTGTGTATTAACTTAAATTTAATTTAATCGCAGCTTGGCGTTCTTAAGAACCATTTTGTGTGTTTGGTTAACATCTTATCTTTGGATATTAATTGTTTGGTTAACATATTTTTTTGGACATTAATTAATTAGTGTCTAAACTTATTATCAGTGGCTGTTGAGGTCTTTGGAAAGTAATTTTAACCAAATAAATAATTTGGACATTTTCATGACTAGTAAACTGATCTCCATTATGACTTTAGAACGTTGGGTTTTATCCTATAGAGCTATAGCAGATAACAGAGTTTATATTTTTATTTTTTAGCATCCTTTCTTCCAAGAGTTGATTTTTTGGGGGATTTGTCCACCCAGTGTTTTCTAGTGCTATGGCCATTGTATGCCCCTGAATAGGCTTTAATTCCTGTAATTCGTTCTGCCATTCATAAACAATGTTAGCAAACAAAATTTTTAGTGGTTTTGCCGTACAGTACCTTAACCTATTCAATAATAATAATAATAATAATAATAATACTCGATTGTATTGAATCCGTTTAAGGGTGCTACAGCGGGGGGGGGGGGGGGAGGGGGGGGAGCGCTAAGACGCGTGGCAGACGTTTAGAAATAACACTTTATTTAAGAAACTGTTTAATAGTTTAAAATTGTATTGATGCCAAAATGTAGGTAAAATACATGTTCCAGATCAGTTAAGAAAATAAGTTGAAATGTATTAAAAAATCGTATGCTAAGCTAAAAAGATTTAATTTTCAACTAATTACAGCATTGGGGATATAGGTCTATCCTTCCTCTAAAAATAATATCATGTTTTGATAGATCCACACCAGAACATTTTAGGATAATTTGGGATAGTTTTAGTAGGTTTTTATGTATTAACGCTGTTATTTTTCTACTGAGAAGTACCTGAACCCCGCTACCTACAAACCATTCTTTCCTTCCTTTGATACTCTAATAATTTAGGATTCCGACACCTTAACTCAGTCGGTAGCGTGTCTGCCCAGCATGGCCGAAAATTTATTATTGATGAGAATATGAGTTTACCTTGTTTGCATTGATAAATTAACGGGTAGGGGCTGAATGTTGTGTATGTCCTAACTTTAAGATAGATTATAAGGTATATGAATCTATGACAGGCCTAACAGGTGTTAGAGGAAAATATATATCTTGAATAAAAAACTGATCCAGGCCATAGGCTATAAACAGTAATGGATGTATATTAAGTGAATCAAAGACAAGAGAAGTAATCATTTATTTACCACGATGCCCGAGCGTCAGGTGTGAGATTTTTTCTCTTTGATTTCATAACTTATGGATATTTTGCAGATAGTTATGTATCTAATTGCGTGCCTAACGTACTATAATATAGCTTCAAAAAATATTTGGCAGAATATCTTCCCATGTCGGCACGCAAGCAAAGGCATCAGTCTCGTTTAGTATCTTCATACCGTCTAGCACTGTTTGCTGATGGCAGGAAGTTCGGGGTTCAAATTATGAGGTGGTTCATCCTGAATGTTTTATCGCTATCTTTCCTTGCAAATCCATGTCAACTTCCTCTAACTTCCTTTTCCCTGACCTATTAGTAAACATGCGGCCAGTCCGGACAAGGAGACGAAGCCCTGGCAAACAAATATTTTATGACATATTTGAGGATCTTCATTATTTTTGTTGATTTGGGTTCGTAGTATACAGCCTCGTATGTCACATCTTGTCACAGAGTGTTTAAGACCTACAACGTTTTGTCTTTTCAAAGTTGTATTGAAGAATTTTGACCAGGGGGAAAGGTGTGAATGATGGTAGAGGGGGAAGGTGTAAGATTGGCTCCCAAGCAATGAAATGAAATATGGAAATTGGCCCTCCTCGCAAAGTGAAGTGCATGACGTGGGGTCATGCCCGAAGAAACAATATACGGTCATCTACCCCCTCACCCAGCCCTTTCCTTTTTCCCGTGTCAATAAGTTATTTGGTCTGTAATTGCCAATAACAACAATAATGACTAAGACATTCCATAATCGTTCCTGTTCACTCGAAACTACTGCGATATATATTCATGTATGCAAGATTTGCTCATTTGCTCCCTTGAATTTGTTTTCCCTTTTTTGAGCCGTAAGCGTTGAAACAATGCCATTTACTAATATACTATTTAAAAATTTATTACCCCTTTTAAAGCTTAGGTTTGCAATTCAACAAAAGTTTACGAAAGTTTATTATCCAAAAAGATAATAAAAAACAAGTGTTACTACTTACATTTAATGAATATTGGAAAATTTTCTGACCAACAATTTATTTAACACTATTTTATTTCGCCATTTTTAGTAACACATATCTTCTAGATTTAATTAAAATAAAAAATCCATTGTGATCAATATATCTGTCGTTAATTTGTTCTGTCAACTACGAAACTGTTTTCGATTCAAAATGTATGAACCACCCTCCATTTTTTTAACAACTTATGGGGATTATATCCAACTTACCACCTCAATTTTAGACTATTATTTTAATTAGTATTTTAAATTATAATTATATTCTAATTTATAAATTGTAGAATTGTAAAAACAGATTTGTTTTATAATGTATTGATTTCATTATAAAATCATAGTATTGTTGGCTTCCTATAGGAATAATATTTTATATTATAAAAAATGGGTGTAGATAATACAACATTGATAAATTGTCGCAATAATATTCATACAAAAGGTTCCCTGGCGGTCTAGGGGTGAGGTGACAGAACTATGTGCTTGGAGTCCGGGGTTCAATCCTCGGTCCTGGCACAAATTTATCTGATTGTCAAACCCTTCCTTCATCTCTGACAAGACGTGTATTAATCACAGCTTGTGAACCGTGGTTCGGATCCCACGTTAAACTGTAGGTCCTCCATTTCATCTCACAATAACCCTACCATTACACATTAGCGTAAGTGCATATAACCCGAACGGGTAGTAAGACGCAGTTCTAATAATAATAATGGTAATAGTAATAATACAACCGTTGACTACTACACAACTAGTCAAAAGTGACACTTGCGCAGAACACATGCGAAAATAGGTTCAATATATATTTTTAACTATATGATAAAGTTCTTCCAACGGCAATACGACTATATTTTCATTTAAAAAGTGTCATAAAATGCTGCTATGCCTATGCCAGATATTCAACTGTTGATATCACAATGTGAATAAGAATAAACCATGTTTCTACTGAAGCAATATTTTATTTATTATGGCCAAAAAAAGTTTCGCTATAAAACTGCAAAAAACTGGCCTTTTCTCGCGTCCCCTAAATCCCCACCTTAAGAAAGTTCATCATTTATTTTTACGACATAGTAATAGCTTATTAACAACCAAATATGATAATAATGATTATATTTACATTTTATTGTAGTTTTTACTCTAGGAAAATTAATTATACTCAATTCTCAAAAAGACAAATTTTTCAAATATTTCTCTAAATTATTTTGGTTCCATGATGTTGTAAGTAAAATATTGAAATTAGCTTCGTGAAATAGTAATTTTGAGAGCGCCGTGTTTCGGGAAGTCCTCAACGTATAACTCCTTTAAGCTGAAAGGTAGAAAGATTACCTTGACGGTACACTATGGTGCAGCTTCTAAGATAGTGCCATACTGTAATTGGTCGAGGTAAGACTGATACTCATCAGTGTAAACAGTGTGTACACTAAGTTAAGAGCACAGAGTGACTAAGGCTATATTTATTTTATAAACTAGTATTCACGTTACAGGATGAGAAAGTCAGTTGGAAAACTCCTCCTGGTATAGATAGGCCTAAAAACTAGTTTATATATGTGTATACATTAGATATATGCATTATATATATTATAGATGATTAATTATGTATTAATTATATGTGTAGTATAATAATCAATTATATATAATTAATCAATGATACACAATATATTAGATATAATTAATATTAATTAATTATATGTATATCACTCGTGTATATATATGATTAATTAATCGATCATATATAGAATATATTTTATATACAACATATACACCTATTTATAAAATATATAATATATATTATCTTTAGTGTATTTATATATATCTCAGTGGGGAGAGGATCCCAGCTAGGTATCCCTTCCTCTACACCCCACTTTTTTTATTAGCTTCACGTGTTACTACCCGTCCAGGCTATATTTCGTAGATGGGACAAGGATAATGAAGGTGGGGAAGGTCAACCATGTAAGACTATGTAAATGTGAACTAGTTTAAAAATTTTACCTATAGTAATTAAATCATTATTTTAAATGATTAGGTCTATATATTAAAACAATCTGTTTTAATATAAAATTAAATTAGTAAAACTTACAAATAATAATTTTAATATCCTTAGTTAAATTAGCTAATTTCAAGTCTATAAGATATTAATACAAATAATAAGTATAATAGTTAAATTAGCTAATTTCAAGTCTATAAGATATTAATACAAATAATAAGTATAAATATATAATACAAGTGAATAAAGGTGGGAGATAATTTAAAGGAAATCTCGCTCAATACATCAAGCTGGAATTTGAACCATGAACTCCTCTTCCTCGGAAACCCCGACTATAGCCCAATTGTTTACGCAGAATCATCTAGAAGGTTTTTTTTACTATCAGAATATAAAATTTGATATTAAAAGGAATACACCACACATTAAATGTGCTCTTAAAATGTTGAGTTGGTAGAAAAAGGTACATAAATAAAGATAATAGCTTTAATATATTCACACACACCTCCCACATAGAAGAATACATTTCTGAGTGCGCCACTGTACCTCACTGATTAACTGTCCTCTTTGTATTTAGACTAACATACTTTTCTTAAAATCAAAATTTATCGCTTCAACATCTATATCGTTCGTATCTACCAAGGTAGTAGTAAACCAGGCCAAGACCCCCGTAACCAGGCTTAGCTAAATCACTAAACGTAGTCCGATTTTTTTTAGAAAAGTTTGGGGGAGGAAAAGGGAGGGTGGAGGTCACATCTCCCATTTGTCTAGCAGCTTCCTCTTCGACACACCAATACAACCAAATTCCTAACAAGACAACAGATCCAGTTTAAGTTTTATTTTTATTTGTGTTGGGTTCCATTAAATGTTCGCACAACATTAACGCCAGTAACTTCCTGTATTCGCTTCACAACGTGGCGGGTGAACTAAAAGAACAGCTTTATTACCCCTAGATCACGCTGAAACTGACGCAATCAAACTGTTATCTGTATCTTTTACTCCATCTGAAGCAACAGCCCATGAGTGGATTTTTAACAGGACACATCGCCCACTCTTTGGAGTCGACCAATAGCTTCCTGTCACCGTTACGTCATTATATACAAAGGTGTTACAGTTTGCATAGGGTTGCCCCGAGGTGTTTTCGAATTGAATATTTAACCCTAAAATTATGAGTAGTTTACTTAAGGGCAAAAAGAGAAAAAGTCGATTTTCTCAAAATTGGCTTTAATGATTTCGATTAAAGTGCATTTATTGACATTTATAAATATTCCAATCAAAATAGCTACTCTCAATATTTCAGCAAAATGACTTTAAGGGCTCCGGTCTGATGCGTAAATGATCATTTTGTATCATATCTCCGAAACTATTTGAGAAATGAAATTACTTATCATTACAAATATGTAGATCTATTTATGATACAAATATTTTAATAGAAGCATATTCAAACTATACGCATATATATATATATACTTTTCGAACACTAAAGGTAAAGTATTGCGACCGTAAATAAACCTAACCTGAAATGTTGATGGATGTCGACGTCTCATGACCCCTCGAACCCTAAAAAGTGGTATTTGCAATACCGTCTGTCTGTGTGTCTGTTTAGATTTAAAGTTAATAGTAGTTTAGTAAAGGTCAAAAAGAGAACAAAATAGATTTTCTAGAAATCGACTCTAATGATTTTGATTAAAATTCATATCTTGGCGTTGATTAAGATTATAAATAAACTGGCTAATTTCATTTTCCCGTGAAAATTACTTTAAGGGAACTTTACAAAAGCTAAAATTTCCTTATCTCCGCAACTATTGAGATACTAAATAACTTATCATTGGAAAATCGTAGTACTAATAAAAAAATGTATATGGAATATATTTTTATAAAAGCAATAGTTTCTTAGATATTGGCAAATATATTAATGCAATTTTGTGAGCTTTAGTTGTAAATAAATACTACTTAAGTTTTAACGCAATAATTATCCAATGCCATAGAGTAATTAAATATAAGTAGGTCTCTCAAAAAGTTTATGTTAGTTTTCGTTAAATCTCTCAGGAAAAATGTTTGTACAACAATGATCTATCTCCTTCATTTTAGGCTCAATAGTCAATATTTACATTTTTTATTGGTTAAAATTTATAAATGAGGATTTTAATAGCAATGTGATGACATGAAGATGTGCAACACCTAATAAAATTGCGAAAATTTTAACCGGAAGTCGAAATTTTAATACGAAGTGTTGACCCTTAGAGACCCAATATTAATCTTTTTTATCGGTCCAAACCTACAATTGAGGACATTAATTAGTTAAAAATAAAATTATAAAATTTAAAACCGCGACTCAAAAAATGCTTTACATAAGGATAGTGCAATTTATTCTTGGGTTTACTAATGTATATTATTTTTATTCACATATTTTACTAGTATTGAGTAAATATTTCCATTTCTTAACAATAAAGTGAGTAAGTCCATGTGGAGCTCTGTACCATTTATTTTATTTATTATTATACACAGAGGATATTTCCACAAATTCAAAATATTAAAATAATTATAAAGAAAAACTTCAATTTATAAAAATACCTTTTATTTCAACGACATTTTGTCAAGTTTTACAAAAATTATTTTAATTTTACATTTTTTTTAAAATAAATGCATTTAATTCCAGGATTATCATATAAGCTTTTCAAAAGATAATATTAACATTTAACCTCAGCTGTCCATCATAGCTTTGGTAGTCCGAGGATAATATTGTACAGTTTATTTTATATAAGAGTCTAGAGTAGAACTGGTCTTTAACTTCGATCGTACCCGCACCCATAACAGTATTCGCTGCTTACGGTAAGGATGCTGTACCAACCGGTGTTGGCACATATTATACAGTATACCATAAGTACAACTGTTCCTCAGTCTAACCCTATTCACTGTTCCTACAAACCAGTATCTCTACTATAGAGACTGGCCAATATACCACAAGTACAACAGTTAGTGTCTTACCCTGATAACTGTTCCTACAAACCGGATCTCTACTATAGAGACTGGCCAATATACCACAAGTACAATTGTTGCTGTCTAACCCTGATCACTGTTCCTAAAAACCGGTATCTCTACTATAGAGACTGGCCAATATACCACAAGTACAACCGTTGCTGTCTAACCTGATCACTGTTCCTACAAACCAGTATCTCTACTATAGAGACTGGCCAATAGGCTATCCACAAGTACAACCGTTGCTGTCTAACCCTGATCACTGTTCCTAGAAACCAGTATCTCTAATATAGAGACTGGCCAATATACCACAAGTACAACTGTTGCAGTCTAACCCTGATCACTGTTCCTAGAAACCGGTATCTCTACTATAGAGACTGGCCAATATACCACAAGTACAACCGTTGCTGTATAACCCTGATCACTGTTCCTACAAACCGGTCTCTCTACTATAGAGACTGGCCAATATACCACAAGTACAACCGTTGCTGTCTAACCCTGATCACTGTTCCTAGAAACCGGTATCTCTAATATAGAGACTGGCCAATATACCACAAGTACAACTGTTGCAGTCTAACCCTGATCACTGTTCCTACAAACCAGTATCTCTACTATAGAGACTGGCAAATATACCACAAGTACAACCGTTGCTGTCTAACCCTGATAACTGTTCCTAAAAACCGGTTTCCATACAATAGAGACTGGCCAATATACCACAAATACAACCGTTGCTGTCTTACCCTGATAACAGTTCCTACAAACCGGTATCTCTACTATAGAGACTGGCCAATATACCACAAGTACAACTGTTGGTGTCTTACCCTGATAACTGTTCCTACAAACCAGTATCTCTACTATAGAGACTGGCCAATATACCACAAGTACAATTGTTGCTGTCTAACCCTGATCACTGTTCCTAAAAACCGGTATCTCTACTATAGAGACTGGCCAATATACCACAAGTACAACCGTTGCTGTCTAACCCTGATCACTGTTCCTACAAACCAGTATCTCTACTATAGAGACTGGCCAATATACCACAAGTACAACCGTTGCTGTCTAACCCTGATCACTGTTCCTAGAAACCGGTATCTCTAATATAGAGACTGGCCAATATACCACAAGTACAACTGTTGCAGTCTAACCCTGATCACTGTTCCTACAAACCGGTATCTCTACTATAGAGACTGGCCAATATACCACAAGTACAACCGTTGCTGTATAACCCTGATCACTGTTCCTACAAACCGGTATCTCTACTATAGAGACTGGCCAATATACCACAAGTGCAACCGTTGCTGTCTTACCCTGATCACTGTTACTACAAACCAATAGCTCTACTATAGAGACTGGCCAATATATCACAAGTACAACTGTTGCTGTTTTTACCCTGATCACTGTTCCTACAAACCAGTATCTCTACTATAGAGACTGGCCAATATACCACAAGTACAACTGTTGCTGTTACACCCTGATCACTGTCCTACAAACCGGGATCTCTACTATAGAGACTGGCCAATATACCACAAGTATAACCGTTGCTGTCTTACCCTGATCACAATTCCTACAAACCAATATCTCTACTATAGAGACTGGCCAATATACCACAAGTACAACCGTTGCTGTCTAACCCTGATCACTGTTCCTAGAAACCGGTATCTCTAATATAGAGACTGGCCAATATACCACAAGTACAACTGTTGCAGTCTAACCCTGATCACTGTTCCTACAAACCAGTATCTCTACTATAGAGACTGGCAAATATACCACAAGTACAACCGTTGCGTGTCTAACCCTGATAACTGTTCCTAAAAACCGGTTTCTCTACAATAGAGACTGGCCAATATACCACAAATACAACCGTGCTGTCTTACCCTGATAACAGTTCCTACAAACCGGTATCTCTACTATAGAGACTGGCCAATATACCACAAGTACAACTGTTGGTGTCTTACCCTGATAACTGTTCCTACAAACCAGTATCTCTACTATAGAGACTGGCCAATATACCACAAGTACAATTGTTGCTGTCTAACCCTGATCACTGTTCCTAAAAACCGGTATCTCTACTATAGAGACTGGCCAATATACCACAAGTACAACCGTTGCTGTCTAACCCTGATCACTGTTCCTACAAACCAGTATCTCTACTATAGAGACTGGCCAATATACCACAAGTACAACCGTTGCTGTCTAACCCTGATCACTGTTCCTAAAACCAGTATCTCTAATATAGAGACTGGCCAATATACCACAAGTACAACCTTGCAGTCTAACCCTGATCACTGTTCCTAGAAACCGGTATCTCTACTATAGAGACTGGCCAATATACCACAAGTACAACCGTTGCGTTAACCCTGATCACTGTTCCTACAAACCGGTATCTCTACTATAGAGACTGGCCAATATACCACAAGTGCAACCGTTGCTGTCTTACCCTGATCACTGTTACTACAAACCAATGCTCTACTATAGAGACTGGCCAATATACACAAGTACAACGTTGCTGTTTACCCTGATCACTGTTCCTACAAACCAGTATCTCTACTATAGAGACTGGCCAATATACCACAAGTACAACTGTTGCTGTTTACCCTGATCACTGTCCTACAAACCGGGATCTCTACTATAGAGACTGGCCAATATACCACAAACAACCGTTGCTGTCTAACCCTGATCACTGTTCCTACAAACCAGTATCTCTACTATAGAGACTGGCCAATATACCACAAGTACAACCGTTGCTGTCTAACCCTGATCACTGTTCCTAGAAACCGGTATCTCTAATATAGAGACTGGCCAATATACCACAAGTACAACTCTTGCAGTCTAACCCTGATCACTGTTCCTAGAAACCGGTATCTCTACTATAGAGACTGGCCAATATACCACAAGTACAACCGTTGCTGTATAACCCTGATCACTGTTCCTACAAACCGGTATCTCTACTATAGAGACTGGCCAATATACCACAAGTGCAACCGTTGCTGTCTTACCCTGATCACTGTTACTACAAACCAATAGCTCTACTATAGAGACTGGCCAATATATCACAAGTACAACTGTTGCTGTTTTACCCTGATCACTGTTCCTACAAACCAGTATCTCTACTATAGAGACTGGCCAATATACCACAAGTACAACTGTTGCTGTTTCACCCTGATCACTGTCCTACAAACCGGATCTCTACTATAGAGACTGGCCAATATACCACAATACAACCGTTGCTGTCTAACCCTGATCACTGTTCCTACAAACCAATAGCTCTACTATAGAGACTGGCAATATACCACAAGTACAACCGTTGCTTTTAACCCTGATCAATGTTCCTACAAACAGTATATCTAAAATAGAGAATGGCCAATATACCACAAGTACAACCGTTGCTGTCTAACCCTGATCACTGTTCCTAAAAACCGGTATTTCTACTATAGAAACTGGCCAATATACCACAAGTACAACCGTTGCTGTCTAACCCTGATAACTGTTCCTAAAAACCGGTTTCCATAAAATAGAGACTGGCCAATATACCACAAATACAACCGTTGCTGTCTTACCCTGATAACAGTTCCTACAAACCGGTATCTCTACTATAGAGACTGGCCAATATACCACAAGTAAAACTGTTGTGTCTTACCTGATAACTGTTCCTACAAACCAGTATCTCTACTATAGAGACTGGCCAATATACCACAAGTACAATTGTTGCTGTCTAACCCTGATCACTGTTCCTAAAAACCGTATCTCTACTATAGAGACTGGCCAATATACCACAAGTACAACCGTTGCTGTCTAACCCTGATCACTGTTCCTACAAACCAGTATCTCTACTATAGAGACTGGCCAATATACCACAAGTACAACCGTTGCTGTCTAACCCTGATCACTGTTCCTAGAAACGGTATCTCTAATATAGAGACTGCCAATATACCACAAGTACAACTGTTGCAGTCTAACCCTGATCACTGTTCCTACAAACCGGTATCTCTACTATAGAGACTGGCCAATATACCACAAGTACAACCGTTGCTGTATAACCCTGATCACTGTTCCTACAAACCGGTATCTCTACTATAGAGACTGGCCAATATACCACAAGTGCAACCGTTGCTGTCTTACCTGATCACTGTTACTACAAACCAATAGCTCTACTATAGAGACTGGCCAATATATCACAAGTACAACTGTTGCTGTTTTACCCTGATCACTTTTTCCTACAAACCAGTATCTCTACTATAGAGACTGGCCAATATACCACAAGTACAACTGTTGCTGTTTCCACCCTGATCACTGTCCTACAAACCGGGATCTCTACTATAGAGACTGGCCAATATACCACAAGTACAACTGTTGCTGTCTTACCCTGATCACTATTCCTACAAACCGGTATCTCTACTATAGAGACTGGCCAATATACCACAAATACAACCGTTGCTGTCTAACCCTGATCACTGTTCCTACAAACCAATAGCTCTACTATATGAGACTGGCCAATATACCACAAGTACAACCGTTGCTTTCTAACCCTGATCAATGTTCCTACAAACCAGTATATCTAAAATAGAGAATGGCCAATATACCACAAGTACAACCGTTGCTGTCTAACCCTGATCACTGTTCCTAAAAACCGGTATCTCTACTATAGAAACTGGCCAATATACCATAAATACAACTGTTTCTGTCTTACCCTGATCACTGTTCATACAAAACCGGTATCTATACTATAGAGACTGGCCAATATAAAACATATACAACCAAGGCTAACTAACCCTGATCACTGTTCCTACAAACCATTATCTCTACTATAGAGACTGGCCAATATACCACAAGTAAAACCATTCCTGTATTACCCTGACACTGTTCCTAAAAACCGGTATCTCTACTATAGAGACTGGCCAATATACCACAAATATAACCGTTGCTGTCTTACCCTGATCACAATTCCTACAAACCAATATCTCTTACTATAGAGACTGGCCAATATACCACAAGTACAACCGTTGCTGTCTAACCCTGATCACTGTTCCTAGAAACCGGTATCTCTAATATAGAGACTGGCCAATATACCACAAGTACAACTGTTGCAGTCTAACCCTGATCACTGTTCCTACAAACCAGTATCTCTACTATAGAGACTGGCAAATATACCACAAGTACAACCGTTGCTGTCTAAACCCTGATAACTGTTCCTAAAAACCGGTTTCTCTACAATAGAGACTGGCCAATATACCACAAATACAACCGTGCTGTCTTACCCTGATAACAGTTCCTACAAACAACCAATAGCTCTACTATAGAGACTGGCCAATATACCACAAGTACAACCGTTGCTTTCTAACTCTGATCAATGTTCCTACAAACCAGTATATCTAAATAGAGAATGGCAATATACCACAAGTACAACCGTTGCTGTCTAACCCTGATCACTGTTCCTACAAACCAATATCTCTACTATAGAGACTGGCCAATATACCACAAGTACAACCGTTGCTGTCTAACCTGATCACTGTTCCTAAAAACCGGTATCTCTATATAGAGACTGGCCAATATACCACAAGTACAACCGTTGCTGTCTAACCCTGATCACTGTTCCTACAAACCGGTATCTCTACTATAGAGACTGGCCAATATACAACACAGTACAACCTTGCGTCTAACCCTGATCACTGTTCTAAAACCGGTTATCTCTACTATAGAGACTGGCCAATATACCACAATAAACCGTTGCTGTATTACCCTGATACATGTTCCTACAAAACCGGTATCTCTACTATAGAGACTGGCCAATATACCACAAGTCAACCGTTGCTGTCTTACCTGATCACTGTTCCTACAAACCAATATCTCTATATAGAGACTGGCCAATATACACAAGTACAACTGTTGCTGTTAACCCTGATCACTGTTCCTAAAAACCGGTATCTCTACTATAGAGACTGGCCAATATACCACAAGTACAACGTTGCATGTCTAACCCTGATCACTGTTCCTACAAACCAGTATCTCTACTATAGAGATGGCCAATATACCACAAGTACAACCGTTGCTGTCTAACCCTGATACTGTTCCTAAAACCGTATCTCTACATAGAGACTGGCCAATATACCACAAGTACAACGTTGCTGTCTAACCTGATCACTGTTCCTACAAACCGGTATCTCTATATAGAGACTGGCCAATATACCACAAGTACAACGTTGCTGTCTAACCCTGATCACTGTTCCTAAACCGGTATCTCTACTATAGAGACTGGCCAATTACCAAAGTACAACTGTTGCTGTCTTACCCTGATCACTGTTCCTACAAACCAGTATCTCTACTATAGAGACGGCCAATATACCACAAGTACAACCATGCTGTCTAACCCTGATCACTGTTCCTACAAACCAGTATCTCTACTATAGAGACTGGCAATATACCACAAGTAAAACCATTGCTGTCTAACCCTGATCACTGTTCCTAAAACCGGTATCTCTACTATAGAGACTGGCCAATATACCACAAGTACAACCGTTGCTGTCTAACCCTGATCACTGTTCCTACAAACCAGTATCTCTACTATAGAGACTGGCCAATATACCACAAGTACAACCGTTGCTGTCTTAACCCTGATCACTGTTCTACAACCGTATCTCTACTATAGAGACTGGCCAATATACACAAGTACAACGTTGCTGTCTTACCCTGATCACTGTTCTACAAACATATCTCTACTATAGAGACTGGCCAATATACCACAAGTACAACTGTTGCTGTTTCTACCCTGATCACTGTTCCTACAAACCGGTATCTCTACTATAGAGACTGGCCAATATACCACAATACAACGTTGCTGTCTTACCCTGATCACTAGTTCCTACAAACCGGTATCTCTACTATAGAGACTGGCCAATATACCACAAATACAACCGTTGCTGTCTAACCCTGATCACTGTTCCTACAAACCATATCCTACTATAGAGACTGGCCAATATACCACAAGTACAACCGTTGCTTTCTAACCCTGATCAATGTTCCTACAAACCAGTATTCTAAAATAGAGAATGGCCAATATACCACAAGTACAACCGTTGCTGTCTAACCCTGATCACTGTTCCTAAAAACCGGTATCTCTACTATAGAACTGGCCAATATACCATAAATACAACTGTTTCTGTCTTACCCTGATCACTGTTCATACAAACCGGTATCTATACTATAGAGACTGGCCAATATAAAACATACAACCAAGGCTAACTAACCCTGATCACTGTTCCTACAAACCATTATCTCTACTATAGAGACTGGCCAATATACCACAAGTAAAACCATTCTGTATTACCCTGATCACTGTTCCTAAAAACCGGTATCTCTACTATAGAGACTGGCCAATATACCACAAATATAACCGTTGCTGTCTTACCCTGATCACATTCCTACAAACCAATATCTCTACTATAGAGACTGCCAATATACCACAAGTACAACCGTTGCTGTCTAACCCTGATCACTGTTCCTAGAAACCGGTATCTCTTAATATAGAGACTGGCCAATATACCACAAGTACAACTGTTGCAGTCTAACCCTGATCACTGTTCCTACAAACCAGTATCTCTACTATAGAGACTGGCAAATATACCCAAGTACAACCGTTGCTGTCTAACCCTGATAACTGTTCCTAAAAACCGGTTTCTCTACAATAGAGACTGGCCAATATACCACAAATACAACCGTGCTGTCTTACCCTGATAACAGTTCCTACAAACCGGTATCTCTACTATAGAGACTGGCCAATATACCCAAGTACAACTGTTGGTGTCTTACCTGTTAACTGTTCTACAACCAGTATCTTACTATAGAGATGGCCAATATACCACAAGTACAATTGTTGCTGTCTAACCTGATCACTGTTCCTAAAAACCGGTATCTCTACTATAGAGACTGGCAATATACCACAAGTACAACCGTTGCTGTCTAACCCTGATCACTGTTCCTACAACCAGTATCTCTACTATAGAGACTGCCAATATACCACAAGTACAACCGTTGCTGTCTAACCCTGATCACTGTTCCTAGAAACCGTATCTCTAATATAGAGACTGGCCAATATACCACAAGTACAACTCTTGCAGTCTAACCCTGATCACTGTTCCTAGAAACCGGTATCTCTACTATAGAGACTGGCCAATATACCACAAATACAACCGTTGCTGTCTTACCCTGATCACAGTTACTACAAACCGGTATCTCTACTATAGAGACTGGTCAATATACCACAAGTACAACCGTTGCTGTCTAACACTGATCACTGTTCCTACAAACCAGTATATCTACTATAGAGACTTGCCAATATACCTCAAGTACAACCGCTGCTGTCTAACCCTGATCACTGTTCCTAGAATCCGGTATCTCTACTATAGAGACTGGCCAATATACCACAAGTACAACTGTTGCAGTCTAACCCTGATAACTGTTCCTACAAACCAGTATATCTACTATAGAGACTGGCCAATATACCACAAGTACAACCGTTGCTTTCTAACCCTGATCAATATTCCTTCAAACCAGTATATCTACTTTAGAGACTGGCCAATATACCACAAGTACAACCGTTGCTGTCTAACCCTGATCACTGTTCCTACAAACCAATAGCTCTACTATAGAGACTGGCCAATATATCACAAGTACAACTGTTGCTGTTTTACCCTGATCACTGTTCCTACAAACTATTATCTCTACTATAGAGACTGGCCAATATACCATAAGTACAACCGTTGCTGTCTAACCCTGATCACTGTTCCTACAAACCATTATTTCTACTATAGAGACTGGCCAATATACCACAAGTACAACCATTGTGTCTAACCCTGATCACTGTTACTACAAACCAGTATCTCTACTTTAGAGACTGGTCAATATACCACAAGTACAACCGTTGCTGTCTAACACTGATCACTGTTCCTACAAACCGAATCTCTACTATAGAGACTGGCCATTATACCACAAGTACAACCGTTGCTGTCTAACCCTGATCACTGTTACTACAAACCAGTATCTCTACTATAGAGACTGGTCAATATACCACAAGTACAATCGTTGCTGTCTAACCCAGATCACTGTTCCTAGAATCCGGTATCTCTACTATAGAGACTGGCCAATATACCACAAGTACAACCATTGGTGTCTAACCCTGATCACTGTTACTACAAACCAGTATCTCTACTATAGAGACAGGTCAATATACCACAAGTACAACCATTGCTGTCTAACCCTGCTCACTGTTCCTACAAACCAGTATCTCTACTATAGAGACGGACCAATATCCACAAGTGCAACCGTTGCTGTCTTACCCTGATCACTGTTCCTACAAACCAGTATCTCTACTATAGAGACGGACCAATATCCCACAAGTGCAACCGTTGCTGTCTTACCCTGATCACTGTTCCTACAAAACAATCTCTACTATAGAGACTGGTCAATATACCACAAGTACAACTGTTGCTAACTAACCCTGATCACTGTTCCTAAAAACCAGTATCTCTACTATAGAGACTGGCCAATATACCACAAGTACAACCGTTGCTGTCTAACCCTGATCACTGTTCCTACAACCAGTATCTCTACTATAGAGACAGGTCAATATACCACAAGTACAACCATTGCTGTCTAACCCTGATCACTGTTCCTACAACCAGTATCCCTACTATAGAGACAGGTCAATATACCACAAGTAAAACCATTGCTGTCTAACCCTGATCACTGATCCTACAAACTAGTATCTCTACTATAGAGACTGGCCAATATACCACAAGTACAACCGTTGCTGTCTAACCCTGATCACTGTTCCTACAACCAGTATCTCTACTATAGAGACAGGTCAATATACCACAAGTACAACCATTGCTGTCTAACCCTGATCACTGTTCCTACAAACCAGTATCTCTACTATAGAGACTGTCTTGCCGGTGAATATACCATTGCCCGTGTCACCAACACTAAGAGGTAAGACACAGCTGGACACTATGCCTACCCTGTAAGGGACAATTAGGTATGTATCATATCAATATAAAAGCTGAAATCTATTATATAAGTTACGTCAGTGAGTGGATGAGCTCAGTGAAGGGTTCCTACTCTCATAAAAAAAGTTATTGACGTCTCCAAAACAAGTCATAAGCTGTAAATCATGACAAACATCACAAATTGTCTTAAATGTCACTGAACTTGATTAAAACCTTTGCCTCTTGGGCAATCAATAAAGATAAGATAGGAAAATTTTCTCTAAGATATTATGTCACTTTTTGTTTTGAAGATTCTTCGTGTTTTTTATTTCTAACCATTAAATTTTATTTTTATAGTAATGGAGTCATAGCTAAAAATTGTTTAAATTTTATCTTTATAAATTTTACTTATTTTATTTTACATAACAAACCATTTAAAAAAATGAAAATCAAGGCACAAGTTAAAATTACCCTTAAAGTGTCCCTGCAATGAGACATTGAATTTCACGACTGGAAGAGATTTTTTTTAAATCTTTAATCATTCCGTTCTCTCATTCAATTTTCACTTTAAATATTTATTCCTCACACTCTCACGAATACATTGAGTCTAAGTGTCTTTAACCTTCTTGTCTTGTTTTATAAAATTTTTATTCCACAGCTTTAAGTTGGTATAAGTGTTTACTATATTGTCAAAGCTCGCTCTTGTGTCGCCACGTCCTAAAATACACATATAGTCGGAAGCTGTAAGAAAGAACCAATTATAAAATATATTCATATTTTAATAGGAGGCTTTCATAACACCCAAGAGTGTTATTTGACAGATATTGATATTATCTATCAAAAGTGACAGCTTAAAATCAAATGACAAAACATATTAATACGGGGATGTGTAGCTAGTACCGTTTCTTACTGTCAGATGAGGCCCTTCCTATGAAAATTGGACTGTAAAGTTTGTTTGTAATTTGACAAAATTTTGAATATTTGATTTTTTCTTTAATTTCACTTAAATCCCTAACGCGAGTAATGGCCACCATTGGGGTTGTGCTTCCTCAAGAAAAAATAACATTATTGTGTTATTTTTATATTATTTTTATAGGTGCAGCGCTATTATCGGTTTGTAGCACATATAAAGTGACCGAGTGGTGTTGGGAGTTAAACTCGCATTACACTTCACTAGCATCGACTGACTGTATTCACGTCCTGGCCAACTTCACTAAGAAAGGTTTTTAAAATATGTCTTTGATTGTTTTTTCTCCAATTTTGTTCACAAAAATAAGGCCGATTTCCTCTATGATACTTTTATCATACCTATATATTATATTAAATGGTTAATTTCTTAATTTTTATTTTTGCAGCAAATCTTTCTACGCGGTCAGGCTGTCTGATTCGATAATAAACCTTAAGTATTATAACATGGGCATTTTCGACTGCAATATTATTAGGAATATTGACGTTATATGTTACCCAAACTCAAAAATGTGAATTTTACGATTCAGTCTGTAACTTTGTATGTCTGATCCTGGGACTAAAACCGAAATGGTTTAATGGATTTCATTCAAACTTAATATTTAGATAAAAAAATAGACATACCTTGACGACAATTTGGGAATAATTCTAGCTTTAAAAGTAAGGGTAGCTTACTGGTCAATATTTTTTGAATATTTCAACTTTTTGCAAAAAGACTTTAACTATTTTGTCCAATTAAGGTCATTGAGGATTGTTTTACTTGATAAATATCAATGTATAATTTTTGGGGGGAAATTGGATCAAATGTAATTAATTTACTGATGATTGATCAAATTTTTTTAACTTGAAATTTATGTATAAGAATAAGATATGTACAATTCTCTCCTTATATTTATTTTCTTAGCTTTACGCGTCTTAATACTCCCTCAGGTTATCCGAAACTTGTAAAAACTAATTTGTGAACACATATTGAGAATAATTAAGCTTAATGGATGTATCAGTAATCACCTGTGAATAGGATAGAAAGCAACGTACTTATGTAAATATATAACCTCCAATGGCCGAGATTGAGATATAATCACGACCTCCCGGGTCAGAGTCAGGAGCATCAACACTAACACCAACACCAACACCAACACCAACACCAAGCCTGGAAACGGCTATAAGGTTAGATAAATTGAATCTGTTTTTTATTTGAGTAAATTAAGAAAATATAAATGATAGAGAAAAATTGCCGCTCTGTGTTTACCACAGATCCTATTTAAATACACTAAATGTGTGTACCTTTTTCAGGTATGACCACCTTGGACGTATTCCAAGAGTAAAACACCAAGTACCCCAACAAAGGAAGACATGAAATATATTTACGAGTATTTTTGGGGGAAGTGAAAGCCTCATATTTTCTTCTGACTGGCGTTAAGATTTACTGTGTTTAATAGTAACTGATGAAAGAGTTAAGGAAGGGTAAGAGGGTTGGATTGGGGGGTGGAGGGGTAGTTATTAATGAAAGGTCTGATGATGAGAACGTGCCTACAGGCCTGGTCATTACGACTGACCCTCAGGGGAATATAAATCCCGGAGGTAGTGACGGGTAGTTCAAGGTATTTAGAGGAGAAGATTGGTAGGGGTAGTATTCTCCAGGCACTTCCTTTACACACGACTTCTACTGGAGGTTCTATACATACGGATATAGTCAGAACACGACATATAAACTAAGCTAAGAACAGTACTCTTAAGATTGTGAATAAAATCCAATTTCAAAATTAAAGACTTCATTTTAAGCTCATCCGAAACATTGAAACTTCTTATGGTCACTGTAGCGTTGACTATAGATGTATTCTTTCTCCCTTGCTCTCTCTCAATTTCTTTATCACTCTCTCTCGCTATCTCACTTTCCCTCATTCTAACCTTACTCTCTCTCGCTATTTCATTCTCCATCAATCTTTCTTTCTCAAGAGCCATCTCTCTCTATTTCACTTTCTCTCCCCCCCTCCCCTGGTAAGTTGTAAGACAATAATGGAATTGTGCTATTAAAAAAATACCAAACTCTTTGGTCACGTGGGCTACTACGTTAACTTTATCTAGTCAGATCTGTCCGGGGTTCAAATCCCATTCAAGTGTTTTTTTATAATTTCGTTTCTCTCTGCTTTCACTTAAATGAAGGTATATTTCCTCTAAATTCTACCTTCCTCACCCTACCCCACTAATTTATATATCCGTTTGGCCCTAAGAGGTGTTGAGGGGGAGGAAGGATCCTTCATTTCTAAAATACTTATAAAAGTTCTCGGCTGATCCACTTTCTTATTTCTTTAAATTAAAATTATGTTCAGAAAATGGTACGATTGAATTAGTTATCATGTGGTAATAATGTAACTACTCTTTAAGGTTATCGCCTACCAGAGTGCTGAGAAACGTTGCAGGCGTTCAGACTCTTCTGATACGATTAAAATATGTTCAGTTTTATTATTAAAACAATTTGTTATAAATTCAAATTACTGGTACCTATTTTATTTTATTTTCAACTGCGTTTTATTCGAGATTTTCCAGTTCTGAGATCAAAGTACTGTACGTGTTAATAAACTAAAATGTATGATACTTAAAACAAATAAAATTATGTTTAAATAACTTCACAACAAAAAATTATTTGATATTAGGTTATTGCTTAAGTGTTTTTTAAGCTTCATAATTGTCAATAAAAATAAAAAATATAGCAATGTGTGGATTTATTATACTTCAAATAGGTGGCACCCTTAACCTTTGACTAGATTTATCTCATCCTGATTCTCTCTTGGTTTGTCGAATGGTATAAGGTTCACTCTCACAATAGACTGGGTTAATTATGACGAGGATATTGTGGTTCAAATCATGGTTGAGTGCAATGAGAGGTTTTTCACCTAATGGTTTTCCACTTTTTCTCTAACTAAGTACGGGTGCATTTATTCTAAATTATACCTTCCTTACTCCTATCCTAATAGTGTAAAATGCAGATTGTCTGACTGGTTAGATAGACATGATGCACAAAACCAAATCAACTTATCACTTGACATTCGACCATGAAACATATTGTGTGTAGGTACGAGTATATTCGACTAGAAGTTAGTAGTTAGGTTATAGATCCCACAGAGGGTTGAACCAAGGCCATGCTTGCACCCAAAGCAGTGGCTGGGTGCTGAAAGTCAGACTCACACTGCACTTTGTTACCGTCGACAAAAAGGTCGAGGTTTGAATACCGTCACGGTGAACTGGGTTTAGTGTTCCACACTTGAGTCTTCCTTTTTCCAAAATCGTGCAACTCTAATGAGGCTACATTTCCTGTAAGCTACCCTCTTCATCCCTACCGCTAAATAAAGTATTTGATACCCCTGGGTTTGAACATATCCTTGTTTTTTTATAACCCTTTTTAGAGAATTGGTTGTATTACAATTTATTGTACTTTTTAGTTATGTTAAATTGGTGAAAGCATCATGGCTATTTGATTAATTAAAATGCCATACATATTCTGGTCTCTTCAGATTAAGTTTATAATAAGCATTGTATTGAAATTATCAATACAACATAGATTATATTCAGACTTACAATAACATGAATATTGAAAAAAATTCTCAGTAGTTATCTAATTGTTCCTTGAATTGATAGCTAACCAGTTAATAAAATGCACATACACACAAAAAGGTATGTGTGACACAAGTTTTAAGTTATATTACATTGTTAGAACACGCAGCAGAAAGCCAAATAGCGTGTTATAGCCATAAACTAAAACAAATAAAAAGTAAAATAGTTTATAATAATTGACTCTTTAAATAAATATAAAATAGATTGATCAAATGCATTGGTTTTCGTAAATGGGCTAGCAATAACATTTTAAGAGCTGGAATAAAATAATGTTGGTTGACAAAAATGTCCTCTTATTAATTGTTTCTCCAAGGGGATAATTAGTTAAGCTCTCCTACCCTCCCTGATAACCTTTTCTAGAAACAAAACGTCAACATGCGTCGGGGAGCTCACGCACAAAACATCACGTTCGTCTAGCCTATTTTTCTGGCAACGGGAGGTCAAAAAGAATTCCTTAAATAGTTTACCACTCTTTTAAACTTTACCTTCCTCATCTCTACCCCATTAAATAAATTAAAAGTGGAGATAGACCTAATGGGTAGTAAGACGTGGCACACAACACTAAGTACAGTATATCCTGATGAATCAAACTATCGAACAGATATTGTCAGAAATTGAACGCAAGAAATCAGTCGATCTCCCCTAGCAGAATCCAACATCAGGGTGGGCTTGCACCTAACCGAAAAACCTTATAAAAACTGGAGTTGCTCCCCTAAAAACGCTGACCACTTAATGAACGCTTTTAGAACGAACCCACTAAGTAAAAGAATGGGGTTAGAGGGGTGTATGGAGTGAGATTTAATGTCCAGAATAGAAAAAAAAGAAGTTATCTTTCAAGGGGTATTGGCTATCGGGAGATAATTGGCTATCGGTACAATCGAAATAACAGGTTGCACCACCTCGCTTCGCGATTCCAACCTGACGGGGCTGATTGGGCCACCACGGTAGGGTTTTTGTTTCTCCCTATTTTTTTTCCATGTGGGGGAGGGGGGGGGGGTCGTCCCCAGGGTAGTTTATTTCTATTTTCCTTTCCTGTTTATTGTTCAAGAAATTTCGTCCCTTTTTAAGGCTTCAATAAAGACGTCTTGTAAGGGCTGAGCTGCGCATGTGCTGTTAAGGGTAGGATGGAACATCCTTCTTATGGAAGAAAGATGCTCCTCTCTAATTAGATGACGTTCAACTGCCCTTAGAGCTTTACAGTAGTCCTCCACCTCCACTGACAAGGTCCGGTGAGACCGGTGTGACAGAAAAAGTCACGGGATCATTTAAAGGTCCCCCCACCCCTTAATCTTCAAAGTCTACTCCCACCCTCACAGAGGACCCTATTTTTCAACGTCAGAGTTTCTTAGAAGACCTCCCGCTAGAGTCTTCTTTAATCTGTGTTTCCTTGCCAACCGTGGTCCAACATTACAATGGATTTTGTCCTTATGATAACAACCAAAGTTACGAGACACTATCGGGATAAATGCTGGGTAACACGTTTCTATTCCGTGCTCTATCTGAAGCTAAGGAATATCATACAAACTATTGTCAACATAGATCTTCTAAGCTCATCGGTCGAATGAAACTGTCTCGGTCTAGACATGTACACATATGTCTGGGAATTGTCTGGTATGAGTGATATCACTATATAGGCCTATTGTTTTTGAGGTAAAAACTCGTTTATGGTTAGTTAGATTTATTTTTAAAAAGCTTGAAACATTTTAAAAATTACTGTAACAATTTTGTTCCCAGTTGGGATTATGGGAGTGTTTGACATGACAGATTGAACTATATACTTGTTTTTTGGAAAGTAAAATTGTTTAAGGGTAGTTTAACAAGTCTATATATTCATTTAATAGTAGTTTACTGAGGGTGATTTTTTAAATTTGAATATTAAAACAATGGCATTATATATTTGGTTTAAAATGGTTACATGTTATATTATAAATAATTGTAATCATTTGTTTCCTAAAAAAAAATAGTATAATTTGCTGATAATTAATTTATGTAAAAAATAATATATTTGTTTTTACAATCTTGTTTAAAATTGTTATTGGGAGACTATTTTACATGATCAATAATAATGTTACCCGCTTCGGTGGACTTGTGGTCTAACGTGCTACTCTCTTGTTAGACTAGAATGCCGAAGACGTGGAAATTGGGGTTCGATCTCAGTCGGGTACACGGATGGTGGTTATAAGCTTTCCTTCCACGTGAATACGGGTGCACTTCCTCTAGATTAAACCTACCCAATTCCTGCTCATTAGTGCAATTAGTACCCAGGCGTATAACCTGAATGGGTAGTAAGACGCGCTGCTAAAAAAGAGTGTGTTTTTTTTAAAAATACATTTATTTAAGAGTAGTTTATTTACTACAAATTAAAAAAAGGTTTAAAAAATATACATTGTCCTTGAAGATTGTGTTTAAATTGGGTATCTGGGAATAATTTTTCACGATAAATAATAACACGTTTTTATTTTTACAAATTACACGTAAGTTTAGGGTGTATGTTCAAACTTGATATTTGAATGCAATGAATTAATACCCTGGGATGATTTTTTATTATTATCTTAGTCCTCAAATTAAGGGCATTTTACTGATGAATGATTTTTTTATTCTAATTTTTCAAAAATAGCTATAACGATTTTGTTTAAAAGTGTTATCTTGGAAGTGTTTAATATGACAAATAACACTGTATACTTGTGCTTGGGGTAAAAATTCGCCAAGGGCAGGCTTATTGATTAGTGATTTTAGAAAATTAAAATGTTTCGACAGTTGCTATAACGATTTTGTTTAAAATGTATATTTTATTTTGAGAATGTTTGACATCATAAAGAAAATTGCATACTTGTATTTTGGGAGAAAATTCGTTTAAGGTAAGTTTATTGATCACAGATTTTTTTAATTTTAATATTTCAAGAAATGACTAAATTTTGACAATATTAGTTTTTCCTTTAAAAATATATAAGGGTGCCTTATTGATGACTGATCTTTTTTTCAATAGAAATTTTGTGAAAATATGTCTAAATATTTTGTTCAACATTGGTATTTGGAGTCTATTTTACATTAAATAAATAATATTTGTTGGTTTTTATAAAATGTATTAATTTAAAGTTGGTTTCTAAATGCCAAGCTCATCTAGTCTGATTTTCTTACCATAGGAAGTTAAGGGTTCAAATTTCGGCCAGACTCAATGTCAATATTTTTGATCCTAAGGTGTTTTATCACCTTCCCTCAACACAAATACGGGTACATTTCCTCTAAACTTAATTTACCACATCTCTACCTTATTATGATGATGGGTTTTCAACCCAAAGGTTGGTTTAATGCGCTTCTCATCCATCCGGGGCTTGACATTTGTTCATCCCTTCGGCTGGTTAGTGCTGTCCGCACCATCTGTTAAAAAATTAATGTAGGCTACTAGGGAAATTCATAAAGTGCGGTGGTTTTCTGTTGCCTTCCACACTGACATTTTTGCTAACGAGTGAGAAACATCCTACTGATTTTGTCGAAAAGGTATGTTCATATATGTACCTTCCAGTGTTCTTTCACATGCCAAATCTACATGGGAACAACGGCTTGACTTCCCTTCTGAAGGAGGTTGTGCTATGAATTTTTATCACTCAAGGAAAATCCATCGACCTCAGCTAGGTTTGAGTCCTGAGGCGAGAATTTTTTACCTCAAGATCACCAAAGTCGACCATAGACTATTAGTGGAATTAAAATTCAGTTAGCGTATTATGGTAGTAAGATGTGGTGGACATGTTAAAGAGAACTACTTACAAGTACAGTATCGTCAGGTGCAGCTAGCTTTGAAAAGGTCCCTCAATGCAGCTGGTTGAAGTTTGAACCTCGACCTCTCCATTAACGGACATCAAGGACAAGGTGCTTTAGACCATTCAGCCACCACAACGGTGGGTTCATATTATATTGTAACAACGTGTACAATACATGGTTCGTCCACCCCTGAAACAAAGATCCCAGACAACGGCTGCTTTGAATGACAGAGAGAGAAAGAGCTCCAGTGTTGAATTAACGAGTGGTCCTGTTTTATAGTCGTACTTAACAGTTCGGTGTGTTTAATTCCAGCAGGTTATTATGGGACTAACTCGCCCAGTAATGAAGTGTTAAGTTATTACACGTGCCGATGTAAATGAGTTCTCAACCGCTGGCGGCGTTGCTTCACACCACTAAGATTTCAAGGGCCCGAGAAACAAAATACAATCGTCCGTCTTAAGAAGAAAGATCTTATGTACATTCATGAAAACATTATACACTACTAACGTATTCTGTTTTAATCATTTTGTATAACTAGATAACTCTAGGAGCCACTACGCCAAATGAGACCTACTAAATACTTTAAAATAGTATCCTTTTTGTTAACCTCAGAATTAACTTTTAATGTAAAATAAGTGTAATTAATTTATTTTTTAGTTAATGTGTCTCAAGCCACAGTGACGCAGATAACATCACAACGACGCATTTATGAATATAATATCCTCAACTCGATTACGAGAAGAAGTTACAAGTTACATCTGGTTACAAAAGCAAACAAGGAATCAAGTTTGACAGACATGTCCTTCAGTAAGACTACTTTATTGATTTCAAGGATTACATTTCAATGCGAACAAGAGGACATATCGACAGGCACAGATTCTCTAGTTTCACAGTTATTATTGTAATAAAATAAAACCCACATTAGCCGTCGGATGGTCTAATTAAGACAAAGGTGGGCAAACTTTTCTCTTCAAGGCGCATAAACATCTGCAAGATCTCTAGCGGGCCGCATGTGATAAAAATCTAAACTTACTAAATAATTAACATTATTTTCACAAAAAAATACATTTAATAGTCACATCATTTTGGTATACAAATCAAGTAGTAGGTAAAATCTAATACCATAACAAATAAATTTAAATATTTCATTACTCATGTTGCGTCTTAGTCTACCTAAATATTGTAACTCCTCAAACTGTTATCGTTAATGGGATGTATGCAACTGTCTAAAATCCTGCGCGCCACATGCACTTTTTCACAAATGATTTTACCACTCTCTCTTACCTAAACGCGGGTACATTTCCACTGAATTCTACTTTTCCCATATCTACCCCATTAGTGTAACTATGCAAATAGTCTGAATGAATACTATGACGCAGTACATAAAGTAAAATAGATTGTTTTAAAGCTGTTATCACTTTTAGCAAAATGATTACAAATTATTAAACCCGGGGGGTTAGGATGATGACATTTGCTTTAGGGGAAGAATGCCTGTATTAGCCTAGAGGCTTATAGGGGAAAACCGAAGTTTCACTATCCGCGTCCTACTACCCGTCCGGGGTGAGTAGGGATGAGGAAGGCAGATTTTAAAGGAGGTGTACACGCAATTGTGTGGTGGGAGAAAGTGGAAACGTTTAAGGAAAATCACCAAAGTATCCCAAGCGGGATTGGAATCATAACATCAACTCCCCCAGTAAACCAGATAAGACGAAACGGGAGTTAGACGTAAGAAAGGAAGCAAAGGAAAAATATATAATTTGTATTCACTATTATTCCAAAAGAAACGTTGGCAGGGATCAAATATTTGACGGAAAATAATAAAGTTTTGCTCACCTTAAATGTATTTTAACATGCGTTGACGTTTGAGAAAGGATTTTTGTGAACAGATTCAATTTATAACGACAATAACGTTTTTTAATAGTGTATCCACTATATTTAAATTGATTTTGTGTTTGTGTATTATATATGTGGGTGTTTGTGGAGATAGAGGGTTTGGGATGGAGGGGTTAGTTGGGTAACTATGCGTATATACGTGAGTAAAATAGATGTTTTAGAAGCTTTCTTCAAAAATACTTTATTTCGAATCAACCAGACTTTAATAGAACTATGGGCTTATCTAATTAAGGTGCTGTCTAAAAATTTGTTCAAAATATGTCTATTAATTCTATAAGTAGAAAACCATTTTGGAAAAAACTAAAGTTTGTTTGAATGGTCATTAGTTTGTATTTAATATCTTAAAATGAACATATAATACGCATGCTAGTTTATATTTTACATTTTATTGGTATAATACCTCTTAGAGAAAGAGAATAATTTCTCCCTTGCATTATGCACGTCAGTCTTACCTATCCCATCCTGTCAAAATAATGTCTAAAAGAAAAGGGTATTCGAGACAAAATATTGGCAGATGTCACCTTTTACTCCCACCTTGGTTTGAAGCCATTTTAGGCTAATGGGTCTTCAGTACTTTAATTAAATCACTACCTAGGGAATAATCAATTCTGCGTTTGCTCCTAGCATTTATTTAGTTTTAAGAAAAACAAGATGTTAAGAAATTGAGAAATAACAATATTCTGTAAGTATATAAACTAATGAAGTTATTAGGCTACTTTGAAATCAGGTCTTAGGAAAAATTAATCAGCTGCTTCAAACTTAAGATAATTCGTATTCATTAAGAGTATTTGGCGTATCCTTTCTGAATCAACATGCTATATCAGCACATGATTTAACTAACTAATTAACTTACACACAGTACCAATTACCCCAACCAATAATATAATTTTGGTCATCCCGGAAATCGCACCAAGGACTATTAAATCAGAAGGTTGTCACACTACTGACTGAGCTAATATTTCGGATTGCTCTCGCCCAAGAGTGAGAGGATAGTTTCCAAATGAATACCTTTGGTAGTGAAAAGTTTGCGGTGGGGGTTAGCCTCGAAGAAGAGTTTATATAATATTTTTTTCCATTCTCACTTCACGCCAATTTTGATGCATCCTCTCACATACAAACTTCTCACTTATTTCCTTCAGGTTAGATGGTCACATGTACAGATCCATTTTCATAGAAAGTTGGAAAAAAAAAGTCACTAGACCTACTTTTACGTATGCAGTTGATAAATGTGACCTGCACCTGCCATTTTTTATATATAATATCAATCCTACCTCTAATATAACACTAATAATATATTAAAAAGGATGTTATCAATATTGAGAGCAAAGAAAATTGTCTTTCCCAAACGTTTTCCCCTGCCAGAATCATACAGTAGCTATCCTCGCTTCTTGCTACTCGTAGAATTACACTGATGGGGTAAGGACGAGAAACAGGGCTGCCACTAACTTTAGATATAAAACATTCCCATGTTTTACGAGCTTTTAAGGATGAGTCACTTTTTTTTATCAAAACAACTTTAATTTAAGCATATATTAATTGTATTTCATTTGTAATAAAAGTGACTCGTGTGCAGTCACGTGTTGAAAAATATGAAGATACGTGCTTGATAAGGAACTCTATGCAGACGTTACTCTAGGCAATGTTTCAGTAAAAGGGTATAGAGGATAAGATACAATCATATTAGAATTAACGGTTTCAGGTTATAATTTATTCAATACATATACCTACTTTTAAGATTGGCGTTAAATGTTACCAATTCACAAATATGTCACAGTTTTTATCATCTATTTTTAGCAAATTTCATCTGTCCTCCCGGCTCTCCCGGGTGCTTGGAAACCCTGAGAAAGGAGTAATTTTGAGAAAGTATAAATACATTTTCGTAGAGGTAGAATGGGAAACAATGTATGGAAAACAACCTCAGTACAAAAGGCGGGGATTCAAACCACCCCTCCTCGTCACCACCAAATAAGACTACACGGGACTGATGCCTTTATTGGTGTGTCAACTGGTGTGATATTTTGGCACTGTAATATAACTTAGATAAAACACACACACCTATATTAAGTGTAATTTTAACAAGTTAAAACCCGCCTCTGTGGCGTAGTTGGCTAACGCGCTTGTCGTGTTGAGCTCTACTGTTGAGGACGGGGAGATCGAGGTTCGAATCTCGGTCGGGTGAACTGGGGTGGTTTTCCCTAAATGGTTTTCCACTTCTCCTCCATGAAAATGCGGGTTCACTTCCTCTCATTCAACCTTCCCAATTCCTAATCCATTAGCGGTATTAGTACTTAAAGCGTATAACCCGAACGGGTGGTAAGACGCGGTGCTAAATAATAATAATAATAAAACTATTAACTAGCTGAATCAAAGCAAAAGATCACTTGAGTCGACTTTTTTGCTTGTTTAGACGACAGGGTTTGTTGAAAACCTAGCGAAAGTTCAAACTTTTCGTGATTTTGGTGCCAATCTACAGCTAAAGACAATTTTCTAAAGATTTCAACCACTATATTATGATATCGGGAACCCCTGTCTTAGGGGCATCCTATATTCACTGACTAACATAAATTATTATAGCTTATTTAACTGTATTTTAATGTGTTCTTAAAGTATTTTACAAGAACATAAGCTTATAACTAAGCTTTAATACTATCAATAAAATAATTACCTAACAAGAAATATATTTCAAAGATACACTAAATAGAGTAATAGGAGTACTTTTTCAAAGATAACATAGATCTTAAAATGACCAAATTAAAATATTCCTTGTGGGAGTTCCCTCTGCTATCAGACATTCGGAAAGCGACATTTAGGAAATTAATGGAATGACAATTTGTGCGTTAATTGAATGAAACCACTTAATATACACGGCACTGGCTGGTTCCATTCACAGACCCTAACTCATGGATAGGAGTCAAAAATCGTGGTTATCTTTACACCAGTTCATTAAGAGCTGTAAGAAGTTCTTCACCATGGGTGGTCATTTAAGTTGATTAGGTACCAAGATAATATATTTTTAGACAGAGTCATGACCTGTAAAGTGTATTTATATGGATGTTCGTATTTATGAATATATTAACATCAATCTTTATTTTAATTTTGTATTGGAAGTAAACATAGTTCTGCCTGCTTTGTGTCCGATAGATAGCAATGTCAAGTCTAGCGTCCAAATGTTTATTAAGGCTAGGAAACTTAAATTTATTTTAAACTTTCTTAAAACTCGTCCTAATAGAAAAAGTTATTTCTAAACAAATATTTAATTGTGTTAATCATTTATTTAGACCTACAAACCTTATCATACGCGTGATTTGTGTATAAATAAACTGGCACCCCAAATAAACAGGAATAAGAAATGGATTCAGATAAATGAATCAGAATTCGTCTCGCGAGAGAATGGTGAGCAAAAATGTTTAAAACACTGTCCTTGTGTACCCGACTGTTACTACTAAATACAATTTGAGAGATTACACCAAAAAGTAGATAGAAATTAAAAAATATACGAAATGACTTTATTTTGTAAAAACAAAATATATGCAAATAACTTGACATCAATACTTTTTTGTTCTGCATCTGTCCAAAGTAAAGATAAACGTTTAAACAGTGCTTTAGGAAACCAACTGGAGGAAGAAACACTCCACACAAGTTTCACTCCACACAAGTTTCACTCCCCAATCACACACAAGTTTCACTCCACAAGTCCTTTATGAGTCCCAAGAAATGGTTACAGGACTAATCACATGTTCAAAGTGAACCAAATGCTTACAGTTATATTCAACATACAAATTATTATAAGGACTTAAAAAAGACTCCAAAAACGTAGTATCAAAACTTGGTCACGTAATCCAAGTGCAGAGTGACCAAAACATTTACATATCTTTAACATACAAAAATATAAGGATTTAAAATAGTCCCAAAACAATGTTTTGAAGCTAGTCATGCTATCCTAAATGAACTTAAATACTTACATTCACTTATAATTAGGCCGGAAAGTAATTTTGAACCATAACAATTTCTAAAGAAATGAATTTAAATTACACTGAAGAAAATCCTGGTTACCACCTTTGAAGCGAGGCGTGTCTTAGGCGAAAATTGGTATTTTCTTGGGTTAAGCCTTCCTTATATTAAATGAATCATCGTGGCTGGAAAGAGACGTATGCTGGAATAGAAGGGGCAACCGTAAGGGAATTACGCGTGAACTCGAAGCTTCAAGGTTGTTCTAGAATGATCTTCACCTAGGATGTCAGCCACGCACCACCTTCCACGCAATGTCCCTGGTCGTTTAAAGATGCGTAGAACGGGATCATATTGGAACCATTCCGTGACGTCTAGCAAATAGCTCCAAGCTAAGGTGGGCACATGCTCTGTTGACAAAACTATTTTCCGGGGTAGCATCACCGTGCCAGCTGGACCCCTAATTTTGAGACTTGCGAAAGGTATGTCATGCCGTAAGGAGGATGGAGAGGCTACTCTAACCATAGTTGACGGTAATTCTTGTTTTTTATTTTTAGTAGAAAGGATCGTGGAGCTTTAATAGTGTTCTTTTAGTTTTGGTTTTACATTAACGACTTATTAGTCATTGTAATTTTATATAATTATACATCAAAGAATCCAAAAGTTAGGAGGGTGAGTTCACCATTTCAAGATGATTCAGAAGGAAAAGGTAAAATAAAATATATTTTCTTATAATTTACTTAATCAGTGGCGCACCCAACCATTTACTTTGGGGGGAGGCATTCAATCAAGGCTGTAGCAAGAATGACATTTTGATGGAGAGAGCGGGTTTGTGGTTGCACAGCCTCCTAAGCCCTAAAGGCCGAGAATATTTATAAATATAGAATGCTTTTATAAATCATTTGGAGTAGTTTTATAGTAATTAAGTAATTTAAATAATACAAATGGCAGTGGCGGTTTTGTATAAGCACTGTGGAACTGCTAGCACTCCCTATTGCCACTTGATATTATCGATAACATTTAATATAATGAGTCCTATTTCTTTAATTCCTTATTTATTTTTGTAGTACAATAGATATTCCTTAAGCTTAGTGTCAGTATTTCAGTAGCCATCCCCCAGTTTATGAAAAAGATACACAAATATTTGTACGTGGTGTTTGACTGTTGTGCGCCTGCGCAATTAGGAGGGGGATGGGGAGGAAGGCGGGACTGCCAGGTAGAGAGAGCACTGTTGCTCTCGCAGTGCCTGCTCTGGCGTGATGGTGGAAGGAAATTTTTTTTTACTCAGCGTGTGTTGTGCTTAAATACTGTGTACCATATTCTTGAATGCGATAAAGTGTAGAAGACTGTAGGATTAGAATATTTTTCTGCTTCCAGCTATTCTATTTGATTAATTTTTTTCTGATCTTTTATTCAACAGAAAGACTAAATGCGCTTGCAGTACTTTCAATGGAGAAAAATTTCCTCAATCATCATCCAAGGATCAAGGAGAAAATTATTGAACTTTTTGTACAAATTAAAACAAGAAGAATGGATTTAATTTTTAAATGAACAGATCAAGCTTGAACTGTAACAATTTAAGTTAAGGTAAGTGGAAAAAAAAAATTGTTAAAATTTTATCAATTTGTTGAATAAACTTTCTTTTTATACATGTTTTTTTTTCCTTTTACGCAATTTTATAACAAAGGATAAAAATTTTCTGGAGCAGCACCCCACTAACATTAGCTACTAGCCACCACTGACAAATGGTATCGAAGTTATTATTTGTATATTTTTTTCAATTGTTAATTTTGTGTGTAACAGTAAACATTTTGAATATTAGGCTTAAGTCTGAAGTCTGGTCTTAAAATGTAGCATATACATTTGACACATCTTCAATGTTAGTTGTACTTAATATTATTTAAATTTCTACTAACAATATTTGTGGTGTTGGGGAAAGAGGGGGGGGGGGTCAAATATCCTGTTTATCCCTCTCCCCCTTGGATGCATCAGTGCTTATAGTTAAAGATATGTGTAAAAATCTTAGCAATAAACGAATGACTTAGCGATAGAGTATTAATAGTCCGAGATTATCTCCCCTATGTTAGTCAGAGTTAATCTTAATAGCTTCTGGAGCATACATTCTCAGGTTGGGAGACTCGTTTGTTTCCAAGCAGCATTGTGTGAGATAGGGTTAGGCTTTATAAAATAGTTTTAATTGCAACGTGAGTTGGACAATCCACTTAATTCCCTCTCACCAAGATCTGATGGACACTTGATCGATGTATCACTCCATTTTACTCTTATAATGATTGTTTGCTTTGAGTATTGTTAACTGTGTGCTTTTAATTGCGCTAGACTAATTGAATAGGATCTGTCTCTCTTATGCATTCAGAAATGTGCCCATACCACTCTTAGCCCCGAAATTAATGTTTACTTAAATGTCTAGCCATGTAGATAGCATTACAATTTGAGGACCTCATAGTGGTCTAGTGGTCATGGGTTCTGGCTACGGACTCAGAGGTCCCGGGTTTGATTCCCGGCGCGTCCAGATTATCTGGGAAGCAGTGGGTCTGGAATGGGCTAGATTCAGCCTAGGGTGGATAAATAAGGAGCTACTCGAATAAAGTAGTAGTGGCTCCGGTATAGAAAACCGAGCTTGATGGCTGGCGTCATCGTTGTGCTGACCACATGACACCCTCTATCCACAAGAGCTGGCACTAATTCACCAAACAGTTTGGTAACCACTCAGTAGGTATAGCCTGAATGCGGGCTGATACCATTGAGTAACTTTTATTACATTTTGAGTGAATTGTGATCATCGCTATGGATAAATAAAAGAAAGAAAATGGGAGGGGGGCTCAAAATTTCCTAAGATAGCATACAGTTAAAGAGAAATAATAAATGTTCGAGAACCACTGTTCTATATGGACACATCTTCAAATATATCCCTTGAAATAATCCCTTTACGTTCTTGGACAACAGTGGTTGAGGGTCCTCGGCCCCCAAATCTTCGTTGCAACTTTTAGAGTACAGCATACCTAGTAATTTATCTCAGAATATGTCACTTGATTTATGAGCTAACGTAAATCTATAACAGACACAACACCCAGCCCCAGCCGTTAATTTATCACTGTGAAAGGTTAAATCCACATTTTAACCATGGCAAATTTTTCGGCCATGCCAGGAATTGAACTCGGGACCTTTTTCTCAGTAGAGATACACGCTACCGACTGATCTAAGGAGTTGGAATTAAACTCTTTACATTTTTTAAAAAAAGCACACTATCGATTATGACCAATCAAGGCAGTTTTGTTCACACTCAAATATTATTTGAAAGTACTTGATATATTTACAAGCCTAGAAGACTCAGAAATCGACTTTTAACTACAATAAAGTTTTCTTACGCGATTGACTAGAAATTGCTGCGAGACCGACAAGGTACCGACCACATTTTAGAGAGTTGGCATGTTATTGTAACTTGCTAATGACAAATTCTCAGCACATGCTACATTGTGACTAAAAAAAATTAACTATGCTACGATAAATATTTTACACATACATGCACTTTTTTTAGTTGAAATAATTTCCTTAAAGTTTAGTAGAAGGGGGGGGGGGGGAAGGGATCTGAAAGTTTTAGTGTAAGAGGTTTCTCTAATAGCGTCTCACTAACCGTTCCGGTTGTACATGTATAGCTTACATATATTAATGTTGTAGGGATAGGAAAGGTAGAAATTAGTAGAAATGTACCCACATTTTCTGAAGGTAGAGGGGAAAGACATTTATGAAAAAACACCCTTTATATAACCGGCCGGGAATGGAACCCCATCTACTTGATAGCCGAAAAACAGACTAAATTATCTCGAAATTTAGACCACGTGGCCACTAGCATGGACTAGTGTAAAAGTTTAAATCGTGAGATGTATCAAATCTTGGCAAAGATATTGTAACTTAAAATTCAATAAAATAATCCTCCATAGCGTGAGCCCGAGAGTGAGCTATACTGACCGAGCGGCCGCCACCGTTGACGATGATATTGCCAACATTTGCTGATAGAGGTTTTCATAAAGTCAGCACAATGAACCCTTGACATTAATTTCAGTTTTCTAGAGCGGGGCACTACCTTTTTATTCAAGTAGCTTTTAATTTATCCTCACGAGTCTGAGTGTACCCCGTTCCAGACCCACTGCTTCACAGACAAATTCTGGAAGCGCTGGGGATTGAACCTGGAGCCCCTGGATCTGTAGTCAGGAACTCTGACCATTAGACAAACCACAGAGACGGTCTCAATTCAATAATTAAATATATATTTCCCAAGATATTACTCACATTACTCGTCACATGGTTTTACTCATCTCTTTATCATTAAACTATATTGTCACTGAAGGAGATAAAAGGGTTTGAATCCCGGTAGGGTATAATGAAGGCTTTTTTTTCTTCTTAACAGTTTCCCAATATTCCTTCCTGAAAAAGAGAGTATATTTCCCCTAAATTTTACCTTTCCTTATCTCTACTCATTAGCGTAATATTGTGGTCAGATGGCAAAACCTGATATCTCAATTTATTTATTTCAAAATTGAGTTATATTAACATATTTATAATCCTCTCATTGTGAATTACAGTTTCAAATAGCTCTCCTAAAAAATTAGTAAAAGTGCACTACTCAGGTTTTGCCATCTAATCACAGATTAATGTATGCGTAAAATCCGAGCTGATTTGAGACGCGACGCACACGTACTATGATTGTGAGTCTTGATGATGATGATGAGTCTTGGGCGATTTGTGTGTCCACGAACCCAAAAAGCAGAATTTTACAAATCTGACTGTCTGTATATGTGGCCACAGCCGTAATGGTTTAATAGATTTATGTTAAAATTTGATATTTAGATGCTTGCTATACTTTAAGGCAATCTTTTTTCTATTCTAGTCTTCAAATTAAGAATAGTTTATTTATGACTGATTTTTGAAAAATTTCCATTTAAAAAAATGTTTGTTCAAAATTTATATTTGAAGAGTGTTACTTACTATTATCAAATTAATATTGGTTTTTATGAGGAAAACTACTAAGGCTGGGGGCGCACAGGATGACACAAAAATGTTCGAAACCAGATGAAATTAAACTTCTTGAAACCATGACACAAAAAACGTTTCAAGTAATGTTTTTAAATGAAACAATGAAACAAAAATGTTTCAGTCTGTACTATATGGTGGTGTGTAACGTTGGTGATATCGATACTGATAAAATGTTAGCCCTAATTTTCTGGGAGTGGTTGGTTACGCGAGAGGAATCTTCGTATCAGTGAAATATTAACTGAGAAAGGTTATTTGGAAAAGTACATACAGGAACTGAAGAATTTCCCTGACAAATTTTATTACTTCACTTGAGTAAGTTTAGAAAGCATCAAAGCCCTGAGCTTGGGACGATTCCTGGATAGCTCAGTCGTTAGATCATTGGCATACTAAGTCGAAGGTCTTAATTCGATTCCCGTGTCCGGGTGAAATTTTTCAATTTAAAGAAGATGATATTTAGATGCGGCTATAACCGTATTTCACAGCTATAATAGCGTGGCTATTTAATCCATCAAGGATAGATCAACAATGCGAAGGAAACTATTGTCAGGTGGACCTAGTAACAGTATTTGTCACAAAACACGTGAGACAAACTTGTTGAAACATGGGAGTAGGTAAGATAGCTGCTTTGTTTTAACATGTTTCACTGTGTTATCATAGCGTTTGTTCCTCCAACGTGCAACGACTCATTTGATATCATGTCGTCAGTTGAACGACACATGATGAAACACAATGAACACAAATATGTTTTGTTGATAATAAGTAGTTGGGGGGAATTTGGGAACCCCAGTTCCACCAACGGGTCAAAACGCTTTTTTCAAGGTGACGTAATCATTGCGTGTTATGTCGCAACACTCCCCCATGGGTTTTCCCTGGTGAAAGGTGGCAGTATATTTCCGTTTGACCTGAATTTCCCCTCTAGTTGTTTCCATGATGACACGGGGTTAACGAACTGTTGTCCTCCAATGTCACAAAGATATTATTTCTGTTTTTATATGTGGCAATGGGTTTTCCCTGATAAGTGGCGCCAGTTTGTTGGCTCGAGAAGACATGAATAGAACACACCTTGAATGATGCCACAAACCCTCCCCATCTGTGTGGCAATGGGTTTTCCTGATGACTGGTGCTAGTTTGGTAGCTGACAAGACAGAAATAGAATAAACCTTGATTGATGTCACAACCCTCCCCGATCAGCTGCAGGACCATGGTGTCAGCGCCGATGATCATGTTGGCTTAATTTGAATAGCACGGACTCGACTTTGAATCCTGTGTTCGTCTCTTTTAGGTAGGCAGGTCAATTAGACGCTTGAGTCGTGCTCGATAACGTAAGTCGTGTGTTGCAAAGTAATAGTATGATCTTGAGTACCGCACCACTGTATGTTAAACTCAGCCATTTTAAGGAGCCTTGAGGGAGTGCACGCCGTTGTGATAAGCTATCCCCAGCTGCCACATACTGTAGGAGAAATAAAGGAATCATCATGATTCAAAATGGCAATGATACAATTTGTCTTGCCCATGCATTGGTTGTCACCAAGGCTGTGTAAGACATTAAAAGAGAACCAGGATCCATGGACGTGAACAACGTTAAACAGATCAAAATGGGTCGTCCTATTCAAAAACTCGAGGCACAGGAACTATGCCATTATGCCCGTGTAAATCTTGTGAAAGGTGGTGGTGGGGCATCCTTAACAACCGCAACTAAGTGCTCGTACTTTTGCTGCAAGTACTGTGTGCCATTTGATCATAAGAATAAGTACATGTGCGAGTCAACGTGCAAAAAATGCTACGCTAAATCGGTTTGCAGTAGAGGTCGAACTGTGACCTGTAAATATTGTGGAAGTTGGTTCACAAACCAGTCATGTTTTGAAAACCATAAGCGTCTCGGCTATTGAAGAGGACACATGTTGGTTTGTGATGTCAAAAATGTTTGTGAGGTCTTTGGGCAATTTTTCAGTTTGGAAGAATCAAATTATTCACACAGGTGTTATGAGATTTTTTGTAGAGTATGCGCTAAATATCATCCTTTTGGTCCTTTCCGCTATATGAAGCAAGCCCCATCCAATCCGTCACTGGAAAAGAGCAATTTCATGTTTGTATTTTATGATTCTGAATACCAACACGAAACTCTTCTTAAAGGTGCGGTCAACCCCTACTTGCACGAATCCAACCTCTGTGTCATACAGACGTGATGCAGGGCTTACCCACACATCGATGTAAATGACCATCATTGCACAGAATGCGGGGGCGATAGGACTCGCATATTCAAGGGTGATATCACAATGGCCCAATTTTTTTATTTTTAGAGGAAATTAAAGCATCAAAATTTAAGGATATCTCCCTCTTAGGCCATAATGCGAAAGGATATGATGGTAATTTTATTTTAAAATATATGATGGAGGTTAAAAAATGGACCCCCAGAACTTATAATGAACGGTGGGAAAATTATGTCCATGCGTTACGGCCCGCTCCACTTTATTGACTCGCTGAACTTTCTCCCTATGTCGTTGTCCAAGATGGCAAAAATATACGGCTTGGACGATTCTTTGGCCAAGAGGCATTTCCCCTTTTTTCAACAAAAAAGAAAACGTTGGGTATAGGGGTCCCTTGCCGCCAAAGAGGACTACGGTATCGGTGAGATGTCAGTTGAGGGAAAGGAGCACTTTGAGAAGTGGTATGACGCGTTGGTCAAAGAATATTATGTCTTTGATTTTAACCGTGGATTGGAACTGTATTGCGTGAAAGATGTAGAGATCAAACGGAAAGAAGCCTGCCTGCAGTTTAGAGACATGATAATGGAAAAAGCAAAGGTGGATCCTTTCAGAGAGGCGTATACGATCGCAGGAGCGGCCATGTTGGTTTACCGCTGAAGTCATCTTAAGGAGAATACCGTTGGTATCATCCTTAACGGTGGCTACAGGTGTGTGCAGACCAAAAGTCTCATGTCACCGTACAATGGCTCTGCTGGGAGGCCCACCAACATGGTGTCTCTATCTTTCATGCTGGTAATAGCCGTGAGGAATATGTGTTAGTGCGACGTGTAGATGGCGTTGTTAAAGCTGGAGATACCACAACAGTTTTCCAGTTCTGGGGCTATTATTGGCACCGGTGCCGTCTCTTTTATCCTGACAGGACCACCCCTATCAAAAACAGCCGCCACGAGACCATGGAGACGCGCTATGAAGTGATCATGGCTTGCGTGTAAAAGTTTAAAAATGCCGGCTACACGGTCGTAGAGATGTGGGAGTGTACGTTTAATGCGATAAAACGCACATACAAGGTCTTAAAACAATTTGTACTCCAGCACGAGGTGTACAGCAAGGAGCCCCTCAGTCCCAGAAACGCATAATTTGGCGGTGTACAAATTGTATCAAGCTCTTCCACGAAGCAGATCTTTTTTGTAGAGAGAAGACAAGTACTTGGATGTGTGTTCATTGTATCATTACGTTTGCAAGTAAAAAAAATATTCCATCGGCCACCCCAAATTCACTTTGAACCAAATTGCCCGTCTATAGATCAAGTAGAAGGCATAGCCAAAATTACAGTAACGTCTCCGCAGGATTTATTCATGCCCGTATTGCCTACACGGATGCACGACAATTTAGTGTTCATCTTGTGCAGGAAATGCGGCGACGAGAAAAACTAAGGTAAGAGTCAGCATAACGACAAAAAAAGATAGCAGGTTGACAGGCGTCTGGGTTATTAACGAGACCGGAAAGCCGTTGAGAAAGGCTACAGCGTCGAATCAGTACACGAAGTGTGGGAGTACAATATATCTGTTTACGATCGTCAGACACGTTCTGGTGGATTGTTTCACGGGTACATTGTTACTTCTTTGAAAATGAAACAAGAAGCCACCGGATGGCCAAAGTGGTGTACCTCATAAGATGAGAAGTTAGTTTAGATTAAAATTATGAGGAAAGGGAAGGGGTAAAACTTGATTTCGGCTCTGTTTGTAAAAAAACCCAGTTTCCGCACTCTGGCTAAACTCTTTTTTAATTCACTATGTGGAAAGTTTGGGCAAAGACCCGATTTACCACACGTAGCCGTTGTCAATGACTATCAGGGCATCCACAAGTACCTCATGGATCCGTACATCACCGTTGACAGCGTCATTGATGTAAATGATGAGGTTATGTTCCTCAATTACTAGGATTCAGCCGACGCGTTGCGCCCTAACCCTAACACGAGTGTGGTGGTGGCGTGCTACACGATTCAATGGCTATGTTGCACTAATACAGAATCCTTGAAAAATTGTAGGACCACGTTTTGTATCACGATATAGATAGCATTCTATTCATGGAACGCACAGGCAAATGGAGTCCACTGACTGGAGACATTTTAGGTGAGCTCACTGATAAGATACATTAGCGCCTTTGTAACTGGCGGTTCCGAGAATTACGCGTACCGTGTATGTGTTGGTGTCGATCTCGCCAAAACAAAAACAGTGTGCAAGGTTCACGGGATCACCATAAACTATGGCAACCGGAACGATGTTAACTTTGACGTTTTGAAAGCGATGGTCACTGAACAGGCTGCGGAGAGATACATACAGATACTGCACAAAAATGTAAGAAAAGATCTTGCGACCCTATGTACCATTTTGCAGACTAAATTTACCGGCCTGTGTACACTAAACGGCGGATAACCGACGATTATAATAGGTTGTCGTTTGGTTATCAGAGTCCTTGTAAACGCACTCGCCACGACTAAAAGGTGATCATTTAGACGGGCTGAATAATCACATATTTTTCTTTCACTCTAGACAGTTCCACTGACATACAATTTTTCAAAAATTCGAGATTTTTTAAATATTTTTTCTGCATTAGAACATGTCTATTTATTTATTTATTTTATGTACCTGGGATACTTTTTTATATTTTTTCATCCACCAGTACAATCCTTCACTTCCCCTATTATTTCTAGTCAAATAGAATTAGTTGTTTGTTTATTTTAATTCTAGTCAATTTTTTCCTTGTTCATATTTTAAATTGAAACCATCTGGTTGTGTGCGTATATTCAATTACTTTTTAAATTGGACTTTGTAAATTAATACTGAGGCCACTATTCCCGCTATGATCTCAAGAAATTGATTATTGTTTCCATAATATACTTCGAATTGTAATATAAATTCTATAACATTAATTTTTTTATATAAATATTCAAAGCATGCTTTTCGTGGCGTGAGATCTTTTCAAAAATATGATTTGTTTAAATATTCCAAATATACTTTTCGTATTATAAGATATATTTGTAAACCTTTTTATTTGTGTACTTTTCATGGTGTGATATATATTTGTAAACTTTGATTGGTGTAAATAAATATTCCAAGTATACTTTTGTGGTGCTAGGTGTGAGCCAAATTTCTAAAACATTGGTTTGTGTAAATAAATATTCCAAGTATTCTTTTCACTGTGTGAGATATATTTTAAAATAAATATTTAATATAAACGTTTCACGGTATGAGCTATTTTTGTATTAATAAATATTATAAAAACTGTTATAATTGTGTTTTAACGTCTATACCCCCGTACTTCCTATCCAATAAATACAAGTTCATATAGCTTATGAGCTCAGTCTCAAACATTATGGACAAGTTGATACATCAATTTTCGGGTATCATCAGCGGCCCTTCCGGCTGTGAAAGTCACATTTTGTAGCAGACTTTATCCGTAACTTAGACACAATGTGTGACATTAAATTTGATAAAATAACCTAGTATTATGCTTTATGGCAACCGGGATTCTAACAGGACGGGCCAAGTCCTCACGTCATATTCTGTAAGGGTTTGCCGGAAATGGATGACACATATAGTGACTATCCACAGCTGATTATCCTGGACGACCTGATGCGTGAAGCCAATGAAAAGGTCGTCGATCTTTTCACCAAAGAATGCCACCATCAAATATTATCTTCATGTACCTTACACAAAATATATTCCACCAGGGTAAGGACCAGAGAAACATTTCCTTAAACGCACATTATATCGTTCTGTTTAAAAATCTCAAGGATAAAACTCAGATTCAACACTTTGCACCTCAAGTCTGTCTTGAAAACCCCCCCTCTGTTTTTCAATAGGGTTAAGCTGATGCTACAAGTACTCCCAACAGGTATATATTGTTAGATTTCAAACAATGTACAACAGAATGGTTCAGATATTGAACCCACACAAATGTCGGCTGCTGCGTGTACCTACCACGCAAAAGCTATAAAAACACCAAAATTTCACGATTACGGAACACGGTTGGTGTCAAGACTTCGAGTAGGAAAGACGTGCCCCACTTGAGCAAATTGTCTAGGCATCCGTCTACAACACCCTCCGGGGAACCCGCATACTACACATACTAAATTCGGGACAGACATACCGGTGCTATATGCTGTAGTGGTAACCTAACGGTGTCAACAAGCTACAGCAAGGTGTAAAGTGGAGCCGGCTGCGAAGCAATACATCGCAGTCGGAGTCTGTCCTCCGGGACACCAGACAACACACAAATACCCCCACCACTGCACAGAGGGGGGCACATTAGGCCCTACACACTGACCACTAGCCTGCCCTTTTCAGGGCTGCGCGAAATGGCCGCCACCACACGTACATCAACAACAACAGGATCATTGGCTTCAGAACAATCGACCACCGAGGACACAGAGATGGAATCTGACACGATGGACAAGGGACTTTCACAATGGCAGACGAACTGGGACGCAAACGCAAATTACAGACCACGATAACACACACAAACAAAGAAAAGAGCATTGACATTTACAAACAAGTTCGACCCCCTGAAAAGGGACGAAAACAATACCCCAACACCAGTCGACCAGAACACTGACAAACAGCCGCCTACAACAACAACAACCACCACACACAAGACACGTTACCCACCAATAGTGACGCTAGGAACACAAAACTATAACTAAACTAGCCAAGGAAATAGGAAACGAAACCAAGATTACTTATGTAGCACATGGACTTAAGATTCACACAACAACTAAACAAGACTTTGAACTGGTGCAGCACCTACTTAAGGACATAAAGACAGGATTTCCACACGTACACTTTACCTAGGGACAAGCCACTGAAGGTAGTCATCAAGGGCTCCCTCCCAACATGGCAACTGGGGACATCCAACAAGAACTAGTGGGGCTAGGTTTCCCGGTCACAGACGTCAGACAGTTCACCAGAAAGACACAAGCGGACAACAACACACAGACCGTAACACCACTGCCAACATTTCAAGTTACTCTAGCCAAGAACACCGACACAACAAACATTTACAAAATAGAATATTTAAATCACATGAGGGTCAAAACTGTCCCGTACATACCACCCACCAACACCATCGCACAGTGCCACAGATGTCAAAGATTCAGGCACACGAAAAACAACTGTCAGAATATCCCCAGGTGCATTAAGTGCACAAACTTACATGACACTAAGGACTGCCCTAAAAAAGAGAACACCACACCCGCCGTTGCATAAACTGTAGAGGTAGCCACACAGCACGTGTCCCCCCACCCCCCAAGCAGAAAAACAACGCCACAACAAACAACACCCACCGAAGCCACGTGGCTGCAGTTCAAAGTCAGGGGGCACGCACACAACAAGAAACGACTTCACCACTAGCAGACATCAAGGAGATTATAGGCCTCTTAAAGGAATTAAACATTTTCAAAATAATAGCTCACTTCAAACCATACCTTTCCAGATTAGGTCAATGTAATAATGCGAAAGAAAAAATATTCATATTAATTGAAGGGGTGACCGAATATTTTATGACCCAGGATGACTAACGGACCATGGACGCTGACCAAAGACATACTACATGTTTTTATATGGAACGCGAACGGGATACTCACGCAAGCAAAAGAATTAGAGGAACTCTTCAAAACCTACGGAATAGAATTAGCTTAATAAACGAAACCCATTTAAACCCAAATAAAAATATACATTTCTACGGATACGATATATACAGGAGTGACCGTCCCAATGGCAGGGAGGGGGGACTGCAGTTTTCATCAAAAATAATATACCCCACTACAGACATAACTACAATAACCTTCAAAACCTAGAAGCAGCAGCAGTGAAAGTAAATACCATGAGTGAGAGAATCCTATTTGCGGCCATATATAAACCACCTACGAAGACGTTACTGGACCACGACTTAAACACTATCACAGACTCGGACACAATCTTCTTAGGAGGGGACTTAAACAGTAAACACCCAAACTGGAACAGCAGGTTAACAACTAGGGACGGGAGAACACTCAACGAACACGCGGACAGAAATTATTACTTAGTAGTAGGGCCTGGTGAACCCAATTTTTACCCCTCAAACCCACTACACAGACCCGATATAATAGATGTGGTCTTGACCAACATGGGAGTGTAGTCGTAGGACCTTACAGTTCTTAAAGAATTGGACTCTGACCACAACCCTGTGTTGTGCGAGATTACAGTAAACAAAGACATAGAAATAAAAGGGCTAAAACGACTTGTATCCACGAGCGACTGGGAGGGGTTCAAAAGATATCTCAACAACACACTATCAGAGTCATTGACATTACAACAACAGAGGAAGCAGATGCAACACTGGAGATATTTACCAATACAGTACAGGAGGCCTACAAAACCAACACAACCTTTGAGACAGTAAAACACGACCAAAGACTCCAGCATCCGGACCTCGACTTTCTGATTGCTTAGAAAAGAGAGGCGAGGAGAGATTGGCAGAGGTACAGGAACCCACACCATAGGTCAGCATACAATAGACTAAGGACACGAGTAAGGATTAAGGTAAAAGAAATTAAAAGAAACGGCTTGAACATCTACGTCACAGACGCCACACTAGATTCCAGCAAAACCTGGAAAATCACAAAACAATTAAAATCAAATAAGAATAGATCAGTCCCAGCTATACATGGCGAAAACGGCATGGCCTACACAAGCTCGGAGAAAGCGGAAGCCATAGGCTTGACGCTGGAGAAGCAATTTACACCTAACGACAACCCCAAAGACCCAGATTTTGTTAGGGACGCTAAGAGATCTGTAAGGGAATATCTAAGCAGACCTATTATGTCACAGGCAGACCTACTAACATCGGAAGAACTAAACAACACAATAAAATACCTCCCAAAAAGGAAAGCGCCAGGCCACGACCGACTGCTAAACGAGACAATTCAACAATTTCCACCTAAAGCCACACTAACGCTACTGCACATTCTCAACGCCCTACTCTCGCTGTGTCAATTCCCCGACGTGTAGAAACTGTTGAGAGTGAAAATACTCCCCAAACCGGGAAAGGACCCAATGTATCCTCAAAGAAGACGGTCAATAAGCCTCCTCGACTCCGTCAGCAAAGTATTCGAAAGATTAATTTTTAAAAGACTAAACCACTTCAGTGAAACCCATAATATCATCCCCAAACTTCAATTCGGATTTAGGGAAAAGCATTCCACTATATACCCAGTCCTAAATGTATATGAAGATGTGACACAAGCCTTCTCACAGAAAAAATCAATAGTATCGTTATTCTTAAATGTCGAAAAAGCCTTCGACAAAGTTTGGCATATAGGCCTCTTACAAAAAATAATAAAACTTAAGTAACCCCAATGGATCATCCATACCGTCACCAGTTTCCTAACGCGGAAAGGGATCCACGTGGTGATGGAGGGCGCCAAATCCAACACACACGCCATAAAAGCAGGGTGCCCAAGGGATCTTAACTCTCACCACACCTGTACAACATATACATTTCCGACATTCCAATACACGCTCAAACCAAGGTCAGACTTTTTGCAGACGCCACTATGATCTACACCATCAACAAAAACATCAACTACGCCAGTCTTGCGATGCAGAGATACCTGGTTAACTTACAAGACTGGCTCACAAGATGGCGGATCAAGGTCAACGCTGCCAAATCCGCCACCATAATCATAAGTCGTAGAAACAAACATCTACCAACCCCACTCACACTATTCGATACAGAAATTCCCGTAAAAACAGAAACAAAATACTTAGGAGTCACAATAGATTCTAAATTAACTTGGAGGAAACACATAGAGGCCACTAATCAGAAAGCAACAGCCAGGTTCGTCCAATTATATCCACTTCTAAGGGCAGGGAGTTAACCATCCACACAAAAACAATTCTCTATAAAGCAGTGATCCAACCAATAATATTATATAACTGTCAAGCATGGAGTTATGGGGTTAAAAGTCACACACAAAAACTTCAAACAACACAAAACAAGATACTGAGAACAATCACTGGGGCACCTTGGCACACTAGAACCATAGACATATAGTCCGTTCACCGTAGGACTTGTTTTCTGAAAGGCCTTTTTCCCTACCAGAAATCTATTATATAGTAGGATATTGGTAGGAAAAAAGACCTTTCAGAGAGTAATTCCTACCGTGAATGGAGTATACACACGACGACAAATTGTAGGCAGCTTCAGGAGAATTACAAAGACCTCAACAAGAGACTATACAAGAAGACAGACACGCACACAAAAGTTTGTCAGGTACTTAGGATGCTACGACCCTGAAGAGGAAAGGTTTTAAAAACGACCCAGGATGGCGTAGTTGAGCATTAAAACTAACAACTTATCCATTATAACAAAAAAAAAATATTAAAAATACAAAAACCAAGAGAAAGTAAAAAAAAAATATATAGTTAGACTTAGCATAGTTTAGAATTAATAACTAACCCACATGTGACAATAAACTACGCCGGAATGACAACAGACTGCCGAGAGCACTACACTTAACTATACTGGATCACCTTTCACCAATCGCTCATTTCATACCATTACTACCTTAGCCACGGCCGGAAGCCACTGAGATAACCGCCTAGGTTGTCTACTAGCCAGAGGATAATACTGGCGCCAGGGGCGGCCCCAGATGGGGAATGGAAATGTGTCCACCTCACTCTTAGTCCCAAGAAAAGAAAATCCTACCCCAACAAGAAACTCTTTATTACCTTTGCCACCGCCGGACTCCACAGGGATAACTGACTAGGTTTTCTACGAGTCAGAGAATAATGCTAGTGCCGTGGTCAGCCCCTGATGGAGAATAGAAATGTAACCATCTGCATCAAACTTAATCCCTACAGTCAATTCAACCTTCAAATCCTCTTCCCGGAAATCAACTCATGCAACATCAACACATCAGCATACCTTAAACACACCTTCCCCCATCCCAATAAAATAAAATCCTCCCAAAATCCCGAGACCCAGCACAATCATTCTTTATCACTAATTTTCACCTCACAGTGCTAGTTAATTAATTATACAAATGTTTGTACATGGTATCTAATTCATTCAAGCGGCCAGGGGTCACGACAGTGACTGCGTACTCGAACATAAGATAAGCCCTTTCACAGGTGACCTAGCTTGGCGTTTCTGTCAAGGTGGATATCTTGCATCGGGCAACACAACCAACCACCTGTAGTATTCTGCAGGCTCATTTCATCTGTTCCATTTCATTAGGTTAATAAGTTCATCGCGAGGTTAAGAGTCATGACAATGACTCGGTACTCAAACAACAAATCAGCCCTTTCCCAGATGACCTAGCTTGCATAACTGTCAAGGTGGATATTCTGAGTCGGGCAACAGGGGAAACCCAATTAAAGAACATTTCATGACCATGAGTCCCAAAGTGCTGAAGCAGGCCCCTCTGCTACGTGCGATGCATCGCATGAACCGCACCAACGTGTCGCCTTGCTGAAAACGGCCAAATAGAAACTGATTGACTCTGTTTGCGAGTGTGCTTACAACATTTTTAAAGGGAAGGTGCCGTTGAAAAATGCGCAGAAGACAAAGTTACCTGCTCACAAGCAGGTATTTTTGCAATCTGGGCAAACGAGGAGAGTGCTGGAAGAAGAAACAACTACTCGTTCAGAAAGGAGGAGCGTTCCTGTCCTTACTCTTAGCCCCTTTAATAAGTAGTGTCCTCGGTTTTTGTTAAACAAGTAGATAATGGAACACACGAAAGAGATGATATTGGTGTCTACGGAAACATTACACCGTTACGAGTAACACCGCCAACAAGTGGTATAGGCCACATAATCTAGTGGTCTGCGAGCTAAACAAGGAAATGGAAAAAATCCTTGCTTCAAAACTTGACGACAAGTCTAAATGGACTTTACACCAACAAGTGCTACAGCGTTATCTGTATATTAGTCAACACCCTCAACTGCCTGAAAATACCACCACGACCACCTCTGAAGTGCCTGTACTCCCCATTCCTGCTGTACTCAATACTGTACGAGTACAGGCACGTAAAAACACTGAAATTTTATTGGAACATATTATTTCCCGAGATGGTATCTCTTAGGAATAAAACGGGGAAGTGAGTATTCACGATACGCCTCTCCGTGGATCCAATATTGTGGATTTAGTCAATGATCTGGTCAGAATAAGAAGACACAGCGAGCCATCTGGGTGGCGAGAGATTCTCACAGCGCATCAAAAAATAATCATTCCCAAAGAAATTATTGTAAATCCGAAACGTGTGCCACCCATTAGAGATCCGACGCCAGTACCTCAAACACTTGGACTGCCGCAACATCCTAGGAAGAAGAAACAGAAAAGGTTGGATGAAAACAAGAGCTGCTGTTCCAAGCTTAATGGCCCGTTTAGCCAACATCTACTATGACCCATCTCATCCTGCAGGGTTTGCAGGGGCGGCGTCGCTCATAAAGGCATCCAAGAAAGATCCCGACAAAATAGGAGAATGGCTTCGTGTGCAGGACGCTTATAATCTAAACCAACTGATGATAAAAAAGTTTCCAGGCAACAAGTACGTGGTGTCAAACATTGACGATCTCTGGAAAGCCGATCTAAATGATATGCGAAAGCTCGAAAAATACGACGACGGTGCAGTGTACTTGCTCACCGTCATAGAAGTATTTAGCCAGATGGCCTTGGCGAGGGCACTTCCTTCTAAGACGGGGAGCGTCGTAAGAGACGTCTTTCGAGATATTTTCAAACAAAGCTGCCGTAAGCCCTTAAGTTTACAGTTAGACAAGGGGACAGTGTTCACGGAACGTCTAGTCCGGAAATATCTCAAGCAAGAAGGCGTGCATTACTACACCATTCATAATCCGGACGTGAAGGCAAGAATCGTGGAACGATTCAATAGAACTCTGAAAGGGCGCATGGGCCGATACTTTACCAAATATAACACGTATCGGGATGTGGACGTCCTCCAAGAACTCGTCGGCGCTTACAACGGCACAAAACATTCCAGTATCAAGATGGCATATACCGACGTTTCAGAAACCAATGTTCTTTAAGTCAGAGATAATCTGTACGACAAGCGGCAACTAAACTCGAATTATAAGCCAAAAATAAGTTGGTGAAACAGTGAATATTAGCAAATACCAAATGCTGTTTGAAAAGGGCTACGAAAGCATTTGGTGTGAAGAAATTTTCAAAGTCAGCTGTGTCATGTTGCGACAACCTGTCGTCTACAGACTCACCGATCTTGATGGCGAAGAGGTGAAGGAAAGGTTTTTCGAAACCAAATATCAACACGTAAGTCTTCCCGAAACTTTTAAAGTTGATAAAGATACTACGTGTCAAGGGTAAAGGCGCCAGAAAGAAAGGGTACGTGCAGTGGAAAGGTTACCCCACAAAGTTTAATTCTTGGATTCCTGCCAGTTATGTCAGCGCCCTACCATGAAGGACCACTTTTACATCACTTTGCTGAGTGACAGCTATATGGGATATTTCCCGAAAAATACGCTCATGAATTTCACCACGCAACTATCCTACCGTTTTACACTCGAAGGCCAGTGGGAAGTCGCTCTCGCCGAATTCCAATATCCTTATTCTTTCAACACCCTAACCGAGGGTCAAAATATTGTATTGTACAACTGGGTGGACGCTAACGGCGTGGAACAAATATTGATGGATCATATCCCTCCTGGAAACTACAGCACTATCCATGAATTGATCAAAGCCCTAAATGAAGTAGAGGCGTTTAAAGGGGATTCTGGAGTCGTATTCACGTACACAAATCCCAACAAAAAGAGGACATTGTTGTTTCTTCTTCACAAATATACAGCTGCTGACTCTATCAAGTCAACTAAGTCTACAGCTCTGTTTCGATCCTCACACCTCTAATCTGATTAAACTCCGAAAATCACCGTACGATGCCAACATATTACAAGGTTTGCCCTCGCAAATGTAAATCTACACGGATATCGCCGATCCTCAGCCCGTGGGTGACATTGTGGCACCATTTTTACGTATCGGTGGTATCAACAACATTAACTATCTCTACGGCATACATAAGACAGTTAGTTATGATCCGTTCCACTACATGCCCATACTTAGAAGAGATATTGAAAGCCTATAAATCAATATAAGACAGACACTGGTGAACCTGTACCCTTCGAGTTTGGAAAAGTGTTCGTGAAACTTTATTTTCGACGCTGCTCAACATGACCTGTCCCTACCAAAGATACTACGTCAACCAGGCTGGAACAGGAATATCTTTGAACTAACACGGTTTTCCCTATCAATGCGGGCATGGGATAAGAAGTTTTATCAGTGGCATTTTCAAGAGCGTCGTACCGTTGCTGAGAAACGGCGCTGAAGACATTGGAAATCAGGTGCTTCATACGGGTATCAACGTATTCTCCGACGTCACCAATTAGCGTTGTCCTTTCAAAAAGGCTCTACGGCACCATGTTGGTGAGGCAGTAACAACCTGAAACGCAAGGCTGAGCAGAAGATTGACACACTGATGACCAGCTCATACTATAAAGGGCATCGCAAGAAGCATTGGCGTCAGTCTTCTTTCGTTGCCCGACGTAAAATGGTCAAGAAAGGAGCGTAGATATTTTCAGTTACAATGTCGTTTTCTACACCCCCAGTCCTGCGAGTGTGCCCGCAGTGAACTCGATCTCTTTTCCGTCCCACCCACGCAAACCAATCTTGAAAGTGGGCAATGGCTCCATTACAAACCTGTCTCTTCAGTCACCAATGATTCGCCCATCGAATTTACCGTTAATGGACAAGGAGAGTTCTATATTAATCTTTCACAGACTATGCTCTATCTCAGAGGGGCCGTCATGAAACACGACGGTGGTGATTTCACAGAGGTGGATCAAACTGCTCCCATCAACAACTGGTTGAATTCGCTATTCAAAGAGGTGGATGTATTTTTAAACGAAAAACTAGTCTCACTGCCCAGCGACACGTATTTTTTTAGATCGTACATTGAAACACAGCTCAATTACATCAGTGACGCCAAAAGAACACATTTGACTTTTAGGCTGTGGTTCGCAGAAGCCCCGGAATCTATGAAGAGTCTAACGCCCACAACAAGGGATTTGAGGCCCGTTACTGTCTCACCGCAAAAAGTAAGACTATGGAACTTTTGGGGTAGCTACACGGTGATGTGTTTAATCAAGAGAAATACCTTTTGAACGGCACCGAACTCAGAGTCAAGGTGGTGCGTTCCAGAGAAGGGTTAAGTCTTATGACCGTCCTTGAACTCCCTCTCTTTAAGGTTCACATCGTTGAAGCCGACCTTCTAGTGCAACGTGTCAAAGTAGCACTTTCTATATTGTTGGCACATGCCAAGGCATTATACGTCAGTTCCGCAAAGTATCCCATCACCCGCGTGGAAGTAAAATCACTCACTATTCCTACGGGTGTTCAAGGGAAATTACTGGGCAACGTATTATCGGACAGTTATCCAAACGACGCATCGTGGGATTTGTTTCAAACGCCGCGTTCAACGGAGACGCCGTCTAGAACCCTTTCAACTTCCAAACCTATGGTACGAACCACTTCTCGCTGTACGTGGACGGGGAACAAGTGCCGTCGAAACCGCTACAACCCGATTTTTCAAATGGCAACTATGTCATGTCCTACCATACACAATTTTCTGGAACGAGTATCCTTTTAATGAACGAAGGTAACGACATCACACAGGAAGCTTTCCTTAAGGGATATCTAATCTTCCACCAATCTAACATCGCATTGGAATTTGACGAGGCATGCCTATCTGAGCTTCGAATTGAGCTTCACCAGAGCTCTCACTGAAACCGTCAACTGTATCGTGTACGGGGAGTTTGCCACATCATCACCATCAACAAGGACAGTAACGTCGTGACCGATTATAGGAGTTAATATAAGTGACTTCCCACCCCTTACACTCGTCATTTAAGTTATGAACGTCATTGTGGATTTCCAGAGCTTCATCTACGACAGCATACAGTTTATCGTCAAGGAACATAGTGTGTTATCTGTATGCGGTACATTACTTTGCCATTGGGTGTTTAAACCCACATACACTATTGATGACCTGTCAGCTGCCGTTAAAAAGCAAACCGACTATATCGTCAATAAACTGCTCGTTATACCCTGGGATAGCGGTGATGTGGATTACAGCCTGCTCGAATTCCTCATCTCATGTGCCACAATGCGTGCAGAAACCGTCTACGTCAAGGGGGCAGAAAAGAAAAAGTTTCTAGTCAAATACACGTCTAATCCCCTCTCAGATCTGTACGACAAAGTTTTTTTGTCTTTGAAAACAATTAAATTTGGCCGCACCATGTATATGGCACATAGTTATGTATGGAATTTCTGTTCGGCCTCCATCGTTTGGAGACTTCGAAATAGGATTATTAAATTTGGACTTGCACACAATAAGACGTGTGTTGAAAAGAAACCCATGGTTCCGTTCTGTATGGTTGGGTTTTTTCCTGTTGATCGCTGGACTCAAATGGTTTGTCTATCTAGCACCTAGCTGAGCGCATCTTTGCGATGTGTGGGACCTCATCGACGTTGCCGTCGAGCGCCGGGATATGTGGTAGACACCCGTTGCACGATATTGCAATGATTTGATCGACACACTCGTTGTGGATATATGTGACACGCTAACAGTATCAGCCGATGTCATCGATCTCGAACGGCCTACGGTGTAAACACACATCAAAAATCTGGATATTATCAGTGCTACCTACTATAAATGTCAAGTTGTCGGTTTGGACTATTACATGCTGGATTGTGGACTAAAGACAATTTTACTAACACATCTAAGAGACACTGTAGAAAAACTTATGAACGAATATATGCGGCATTCCTGTAAAATTGTATAATAGATATTATGTATGATGTCTGTGAAACGTTTAATATATGTCTGTAAAACCTTTATTGTTTAGTAAATATATGTTTGGTAATATCATGATTTATTCATGCAAAACCTTTCTGTCCCCCTCACAAGTAGGTTAACCAGATACGAGTCTTGACTAGTCGAGACTAAACATGAACAGGGCCAATGACCTCATGGTCCCATTCTATTCCTGTCTTGACTTGTCTTGTCGAGTCACCAAAATGGCGGCATTCATCAGAGAAAAATCCAATGCCACATAGAAGGCGGAGGGTTGAGTCATCATTCAAGTTCGTGATCTATTCCTGTCTCTACCCGTCTTGTCAAGCCACCAAACTGGCACCAGGTATGAGTCATCAGTGTTGCGACAGTGCGATAACGTCATCAGGAAAACCCATTGCTGAGAGAGGGGTGCCGGTGTCAATGACATCATGTACTAGCTCACGGTTTCAAGGTCATGATCTATTCCTGTCTCGACTCGTTTTGTTAAGCCGCCAAACTGGCGCCAGGTATGAGTCATCTGGTTTGCGACAGTGTGATGACGTTATTGGGGAACCCATTTGCTGGGGAGAGGATTGTCAGAATCAATGACCTCATGTACTAGCTCACGGTTTCAAGGTCATGATATATTCCTGTCTCGACTCGTTTTGTCAAGCCACAAAACTGGCGCACCGTATCAGGGAAAATCCATTGCCACATTGTAAAACAGAAATAAACCTTTGCGACATGAAGGAGGACAACAGTTTGCTAACCCCATGTTGTCATGGAAATTACCACAGGGGAAATTCAGTTCAGATGGAAATATGCTGCCACCTGTCACCAGGGAAAACTCAAGGGTGAGTGTTGCGACATAACACGCAATGATTACGTCACCGGGAAAAAAGCGTTTTGACCCATTAGCAGAAGTGGGGTTCCCAAACGCCGCCCCAACTACTATCATATTTCATAACTTTTGTATTATTTTGTATGCGCCTGTCCTATGGGGTAGTTCACTGATTATTAAAAAGCGCGTACGGTTATGTCGTATCATTTATTTTTGTTAAATTCCCTCTTTCCCCACTGTTTTTTCAAGACATTATATATGTTCCCTGTTTTCCAGGTTCTCCCGGTTTTACAGCTGCCAACAAACTTGACCTTTGCTGACGTGCTCACTGACACTTAATTGTACCCCATTCATCAGACATTTAATAAAATCCTTATGGTCTCAAATGAAATTAATCTAATTCAGTTACGAGGCCTAAATAAAAAAATCTACAACTATTTGAGATCAGTAAAAACTTTAGGATGGTAAAGAGAACACAAATTAAACATCATCATGAAGCAGTTTATTTATAAATGTTGTTTAGATTTCTCTCACCCCACACTCCCTCTAAAGGGAGTATCCCAAAAGGTGATGCAGTAGTCCTTGATCAGTCACGTCGGACAAGTATTTCTTTCCACCTTGGCGCTCGTGTGTAACGACCGCTCTAGATTTAAAAAAAAAGAAGAAAAAGACAGCTTATCTCCATCAATGTGTGTACACATATCATGTATCAATGTCTTCAAATGTTATAAATTGTGTTATATAAGTGTGAGTATTGGACCACGATGCCGCTGGATCATGAAGTATAGCGACCATCATCCCATTAACTCAACACAAGGTTTTCTCCTTCCTCTCTCGATCGATACGATACCTCGATTGTTATCTATCGATAGATAATATTCAGGGAAATAACTCACTTTCCGCCACAAATACTTAGATCAGTATTTATAGCCTAGTTTCGGTAGTCAACCAATCTCACACTAAACGAACAACAAAGCAGTTTAGGTAGACCTCCGAATCTTTTAAATCTTTATAGAAAATTTTCCAGAAATTGAAAGAATTCAAACAAGATATCCCGAGTATTAAACTTAACAGTCGAGTATGATTTATTCTAAGGACGTTGACACCAGAACCATTACCAAGAGAGTAACAACAAAGCAATGACCACGATTTACTCTCACATCTCAATTAGAGGTGGAAAATATATCTAATGTCGATGTTCCCCAGTCTACAGTAGAATCTAAATATTAATACTTGAATAATATTATAGCCAAATCCTTCAGGAATACGTCCCCATTTCACCAACCTTGGAACTCAATGATCTTAAATTGTAACAGGGAAATTTCCCTCTTTAAAATTGAATGAAATATTGTTCTCTCTACAAACACAACTTTGTCGGAGGAAATCAACGCACGATATCATAGTTACCTGCAACTAACGAGCATGCACACTACAGCGTATAACTAGCAGTAGCGGGATTGGCAGTGACGAGTAGGTCTAAATTAAAATCTCGAACTTCTAAAATGAGGTTGGAGTTTTATTTGTGAAATATCACATATGGTTTTCTCAATACACTAATTTTTTGTATTTTGTGTCTTACCAGCCATCTGGGTTATTCCCATACATATATACTAAAGAGGTGTGGATGATAAAGGTAGAATTGAAAAGAAATGTAAATGCTTTGCGTGGAGGAAGAATGAGAATCTATTGAGGAAAAATCACCTTCAGCACACCTGACAGTGCAAACCCAAATTTTGCCAAATAATTGATCATCACTAAGGGTTTAAAATTTTTACTAATTCTGAGCTCAAATTGTGCCAAGTCCAGTTCAGTTATATTACTTACTCGAAGCCCTAAGAAGAATAAGACGTATCCTGTGATATGATCAGCATCCAACCTGCTGATTAAAAACTGAAGAGCTTCGCAGATTACTTAACTGAAACAACCTGTAATCCTATTAAACTCCTAACCCCTAACCTAACCTAACTTACCTAACCTTCATTTTCCATTTTGAACAAAGTCATAATTAATTTTATTTGCATATTGCATTTAATGTAAGGGCATGACTAAGCTTGGATGACGGGATGAGTTGTTACACAATTTGTGTGCACTCTAATTAGTTGTTCCTAAGTTCTTCTATACCGTTTGCATTAACAGGGCACGAGAAGGAAATATTCAAAACCTAGACAAGAAAACTAGAGAGAATCAATCATTCATTGATTTTTAAAAAAAACTGCTTGTTTTTACAGTTGGCGCAATTTCTGTCAGGTCACTCCCTGAGGCAGATAGATTGGCACAGCTCAGACGAGCCCACCTGACCGGAGTTCGAACTCTATTTTACCTTTCATCGGTTATCTATTATATTACGAGAGTAGCGTTTTATACCATGCAACCAATGATGCAGGTCTCTACACGAATGTAGGTAAATTGTATTTAACTTACCCTCCCAAATCATTCCTCTCAGATTAATTCATTAATAATTTCAGAGTTTTTTCATATTACATTTCTAATATGAAAGTTTCTAACACCGTTCAACCTCCTGTATAGTTCACTCAGCTTACACAGAAATATATCAGTCTTCTTAGACGCATTTCACTTTGGAAGCGCTTAAAAGATAGGGCCATAGTGTGATACATCAAGGTAAGGCTGTCAACTCTCAGGATAAACGTTATGTACTATCTGTATTTTGAGTTAGGTACCCACAGCGGTGGTCGAGGAGTCTAAGGCGTCCATTAAATTTGTGCCATACATAGTGAAAGAATCCCCATAACAATGCCTTCATTTTGGGGAAACACATGAAAGAAAATTCCGTAAAGTGTGAGTGTGTGTGAGAAAGGGAACGTGTTGACGTTTTTCTGGCCCCGACATATTAGACAAGACGGCAGAGACTCTTTTTCCACGTGCTCAACAGTGCAGGTAAAGTGCAATTTAAACACCATTAAGAGGGGGGGGGGGCCTTTAGTCATGTCAGGAACATGGATAGGTAACTGTTTAAAGAAAGCCACGTCTGTGAACGAAAGTGAAGTTATTTTAGCACCGCGTCTTACTACCCGCTTGGGTTGTATACGCTTATGTACTAATTACACTAACGGTTTTAAGGGTGAGGAAGGTTATATTTATAGGAAGTGTCCCAACATTTTCATGGGGGAGAATGGAAAATAATTTTGTAAATACCCCTCTAAGTACACCTGACCAAGATTCTAACCTCGCTCTCCTCATCAACAGCAGTATAATCTACTGCGAGAGTAGCGCCTTAGACCATACGGCCACCGAAGAGGGTCAAAAGTGAAATTAAATTAGATAGTTACCGCATGCTGCTTGCTTATTAAAATATCGGAAAACAAAAGGTTAACTTTACGACCAAAAAAGAATTTTAAAATGAAACAAATCAAATAATGCCGTCCAATCAAAGCTAGAGTGCGAGTTGTAAATATAGTCGAGGTGCCATAAGAAGATCCTCTTAGAATGTGGTAAAGTAGTCAACTGGCTGATAAGAGTATTCTAAAGGCTACTCGATTAAATGATTTAGAAGAATCACGAGCAATGTTCGGACCCCTCCACTTTTTATATACGTTCAGGTGCATTATGGTATGGAGTCGAACGTTACATATGTCCTGATATAAAACCACTCCGAGCAGCAGGGTTTGTGTCTTAAATTGTGCTGTTCACCGACAAACCAATAGACTTGTTATTAGTAGACCACGCATAAAATGTATAGTACAACCAACAGGAGTAGCATGTACTTACTTACTCGCTTCGGTGGCCTAGTGGTTTAACGCGCTACTCTCGTGTTGGACTAGACTGATGAAGACGGGGAGATTGACGTTTGATCTCGGTTGGGTGCACTAAGGGTGGTTTCCCAAAATAGTTTAACACTCTCCCTCCACGCAATTGTGGGTGCACTTTCTCTAAATTAAGCCTTCCTAATCTTTTACACATTAGTGTAATTAATACATAAGTGTATAAACCGAATGGATAGTAAGAGGCAGCACTGAAAAAAAAAAGTTGTACTTAAACCGGCAATACTCTTCCATCAAAGAACCACTGGTTGCGCCAGGCACAGCGGCAGTAATAAAATAATGGTAAACCCTCAAAGAACCACTGGTTGCGCCCGGCACAGCGGCAGTAATAAAATAATGGTAAACCCTCAAAGAACCACTGGTTGCGCCCAGCACAGCGGCAGTAATAAAATAATGGTAAACCCTCAAAGAACCACTGGTTGCGCCCAGCACAGCGGCAGTAATAAAATAATGGTAAACCCTCAAAGAACCACTGGTTGCGCCCAGCACAGCGGCAGTAATAAAATAATGGTAAACCCTCAAAGAACCACTGGTTGCGCCCAGCACAGCGGCAGTAATAAAATAATGGTAAACCCTCAAAGAACCACTGGTTGCGCCCAGCACAGCGGCAGTAATAAAATAATGGTAAACCCTCAAAGAACCACTGGTTGCGCCCAGCACAGCGGCAGTAATAAAATAATGGTAAACCCTCAAAGAACCACTGGTTGCGCCCAGCACAGCGGCAGTAATAAAATAATGTAAACCCTCAAAGAACCACTGGTTGCGCCCAGCACAGCGGCAGTAATAAAATAATGGTAAACCCTCAAAGAACCACTGGTTGCGCCAGGCACAGCGGCAGTAATAAAATAATGGTAAACCCTCAAAGAACCACTGGTTGCGCCCGGCACAGCGGCAGTAATAAAATAATGGTAAACCCTCAAAGAACCACTGGTTGCGCCCAGCACAGCGGCAGTAATAAAATAATGGTAAACCCTCAAAGAACCACTGGTTGCGCCAGGCACAGCGGCAGTAATAAAATAATGGTAAACCCTCAAAGAACCACTGGTTGCGCCCAGCACAGCGGCAGTAATAAAATAATGGTAAACCCTCAAAGAACCACTGGTTGCGCCCAGCACAGCGGCAGTAATAAAATAATGGTAAACCCTCAAAGAACCACTGGTTGCGCCAGGCACAGCGGCAGTAATAAAATAATGGTAAACCCTCAAAGAACCACTGGTTGCGCCAAGCACAGCGGCAGTAATAAAATAATGGTAAACCCTCAAAGAACCACTGGTTGCGCCAGGCACAGCGGCAGTAATAAAATAATGGTAAACCCTCAAAGAACCACTGGTTGCGCCCAGCACAGCGGCAGTAATAAAATAATGGTAAACCCTCAAAGAACCACTGGTTGCGCCCAGCACAGCGGCAGTAATAAAATAATGGTAAACCCTCAAAGAACCACTGGTTGCGCCAGGCACAGCGGCAGTAATAAAATAATGGTAAACCTTTGTCTAAAATGGTTTATAGTGGCGTGTCCCCTTTATTAAAATTAATAATGGTCACCTGTCTCATTGTTCCAAAATAAATAGCAATTTAATAGGTTGCATATGTTTGCGCAACGTCCTACTATCTGCCCGTGCTGGGTGTATACAATTACATCGCAAGTCCATTACATCGCATGTCCATTACATCGCGTTTTGGGAACAAATACATTGCAGGTCCAACACGTCGCATTTCTCCCCCTCTTGACACACAGCTAGCCACATTGGCCAACACGATCCCAACAAGTTGTGTTACAATATAAACACACTCCCAACTTGTTGGGGATGTTGGCCAACATGTTGGGTTGGTCATTTATTATCTCTAACAAATGATCCAACACAACACAACAGCTCACCCAACACCAACATGTTGGCCAACATCCCCAACAAGTTGGGGAGACCTACATCCTAGTCCGTGTGCTCACCAGTGCAGCTGTCACCATGACATTGACACAGTTTTCAATTAAATTGTTTTAGTGCTACGTGTTTCAGGCTAACCATGTATTTTAATTAGTGAGTAACACAAACCTTTTTTGAGATGCACAATAATTAATGTAATTAAATTTTATTTTTTGTATTGCTTCTTACTACCGGTTTGAAGTATCCCATTTAATCATCCTAGTTGTGTAGGTATGATAAAGATAGAATTTTATAATAAATGTATCTACAATCTTGTGAAGATATAATGGTGACCTGGTGGTCTAGAGGTAAGGTGTCAGACTTCTGTGCTGGCGGCCGAGGTTCAATCCTCGGTCCCGGCACAGATTTATCTGATTGCCAAACCCTTCCTTCACCTCTGACAAGACGTGTATTAATCACAACTTGTGAATGTGTGGTATGCCAGGCCTCCACAGTGGTTCGGATTCCACGTTAAGCTGTAGGTCCTTCATTTCATCTCACAATCACCCTACCATTACACATTAGCGTAAGTGCGTATAACCCGAACGGGTAGTAAGACGCGGTGCTAATAATAATAATAATAATAAAATAATAACTTGTGAAGATATAGAGGGATAAAATTAAGTGGAATAAAGACTCTTAATACACTCGGCCAAGATTTGTATCCCGACCTCTTTGTCAGCGGTAAGTCAAGACAATACTAGACTGATGCCTTAGTTCACATGCCCACCGACGCGGGATATATTACTGACAAGGAATTAAAGAACATTTTTGGAAAAAAGGGTGATCTCCCATATTTTTGTTATTCCCTTCAATCTAAAATTGTAAATAATAATGATATTATGTAATATGTCGGATGGTAATTATCTAATGAAGCGTGCAATCATGGTAACGTAACGTGATGAATGGAACACCAAATGAACATGTGCGTGAGAGTATTTCCCCCAGAACATGCATGTAGTATTCATGGGTGCACCGCGACCTTAACATCCCACCAAAACCTTATATATCATTAACTACAAGCGGCATTTGGTGACCTGGTGGTCTAGGGGTAAGGTGTCGGACTTCTGTGTTGGGGGTACGAGATTCAATCCTTGGTCCCGGCACAGATTTATCTTATTACCAAACCCTTCCTTCACCTCTGACAAGACGTGTATTAATCACAACTTGTGAATGTGGGGAATGCCAGGCCTCCACAGTGGTTCGGATCCCACGTTAAACTGTAAGTAGCGTCAAGTAGTATAACCCGAACGGATAGCAGGAAGCAGTGATGATGATGATGATGATGATGATAATAATAACAATAATAATAATAATAATAATACACGTGGCATTTAATCGCCAAGCGTGTCATAGATAATATCGGGAACATATGTTATATGATTGTAGTTGAGCTGAGGCTCATTCAAGCTCTCTCCTAACCACTAGGTGTGTGCGAAGCTTCCAACTTCGAATATTTCTTCGCTTTAATTTTTAGTCAAAAGTATAATCCAGATTCGACAGTTACAAAGCTTCGCAAAAAAAAATCAAGTTAAAAACCACATTTATCTTGTTTTTCTCAATTTCTGCTGTTATTTCCATTGCAAATTATTAGTGTTAACATAAACAAATCTAAAACAAACTACATTTTGTTATAATAACATAATTTATCATCTTAAGTCAAAATATATTAATTATATTTGAATATAGCAATTTGTAATTCATATCAAATATCTAAATTTACATGGTTATGCAAAGTATAGTATTTTTACTCAATATTAAACATTAAAAAAAATATTCTAACTTCAATTCGGCTTTGGGAATATATTATTCGATTTGACCTCGCCTCGAATTAAAAAAGTGGCCTTCGCACACCCATACTAATCTCAGGTTTAGGGGAAACATGGTTACAATTTAAGTGAGGCTGACTAAGATTATAATTTTTTTAGTACTGGTCATTTGAAAGGCCCCTTTTTTTCTTACCACTCTCCCATTATTTAGTATTATTTTGGTAGTAATATTAAGTTCTAAGGTGTATATTCTTAAAATCAAAGTATACTATTTGTACTTCGGTTCATCCTGTAATCCAATCAGTTAATATCTAAACGCTGAATGTTTACTAAACGTAGTGTCTTAGGTTAAGTTCGTTTTTAAGTCATGTGATTATTCAATATGTATATTACAGTTAAATATCCTTTTAAAAAAGTGTTAGTAGTATCACGTGAGCTTATGTAAAACAATTATACCCCCTATGCTAGGCGCATGCGCAGGACTAAATAACTAATTATAAAACTGGAAGAAAAAAATTGCACGTACATGATTTATCTAGGGCCTAAGCAAAAAAAAATTCTAACACAAATGATTGGTAAAGCTATGAGCTTCTACGTGTTTATTAAATTAATATTAAGTAAGGCTAGTTGAATGAGATATAATATTATTGCTTAGACTCGGCATGTCTCTCTACTGTCTCTGTATTGGACTAGCCAGCAAACTGCTAAACTACGCGTGCATTTCCCCCGACCCTTGCCTGAGATGCAACCATCAGCTCTCTGTGGTCGGAATCTAATTTAAAGACAAAGTTGTTTTTTTAGATCACAAGCTGACAGTAGATATGATTATCAGTCTAGTAGTAATAATTATATTCACTGTCAATTTTTTAAATTTAAACACCGCATCTTACTACCTGTTCATGTTATACTTATAAATGGTAAGTACTCTAATGTGGGAGGGATGACTTGGAAGCATTTTAGAGATAATCTACCTTCATTTTCGTGGAAGAAGAGTGAGACACCATTTAGGATTAAAAAAAACACTCATTAGACCCGACCGGGATCTAAACTTGGATCTTTCCGTTATTCGCAGGCCAGCACAACACGAGAGGGACGCTTTAGACCATTGATTCACTGAAGTGGGTCATTGTCAAATTCAACGAGAGTGTTTTACAGTTATTTGAGGTATTTAACATGCACTTTCTAAGCCAACTAATTATATTAGCACACGACTTATTAACAAACCTAAATGTAGAATGGACACAACATTCAGTTCCCAGCCGTGAATTAATCACTGTGAAAGAGGAAACCCACATTTCAACCATAACACTTTTTTAACAATGCCTAGAACCAAACTCGGGACCCTTAGCTCAATTTTGATCGCTTTGAAAATTTTAAAGATAATTAGAACCACGCGAAGCTTCAAAATGTTGGAGTCAAAAGTGAAATCTCCTTCACTTCGACTTCAACATCCATAGTAAACTTCGCACCCACTTCGATGGTAGAGTGGTCTAAGGTGTCACTCTGGACTATTGACAAAAGGCTTTGCCATAAAAACTGCAAAAAGCCGGGCCTTTTCTCCCGCCCCCTTCCATCCCACCTTAATTGCATTCAATTTCTAAAACACCTATCCAATACTTACTCCTTGATATTGTAACTCGTTGGAATTATCCATGACAAATTTATAACTGCATTATCGATACAGAATATAAATAAAAACAAAATAAATTAAGATACGTCTGCATTAAATAATAATAGCGTACTTTAATGTGTTTTTTTATATCTACGTCTTATTCTTTATCTGTACTTAATGAATAATTAAAAAATTAAAAATGGGAGGGCGTGACCACAACAAAAAAACTTATCTTAGAACTCAACTCGGCTTTGATTTTTCAATAAATTAGATCTTAATTCAACTTTGTCTTTCATTTAAAGGTTACCTTTGCACACCCGGTCATATTCACCATCATCCTCCCATTGTCTCATCGGGACATGGAAAGAGCCTTCACGGAAAGGAAGTACGATCAGTACATCCGGGCGTTCCCTATGCAACGCTACATTTGTACTAGCTAGTCATTCAGCAAACTGAACTAAACATTGATGTAGCACAGGCACGGCACTATTTAATCATCCTACTGTGTTTCTAATTTGACTTGATTTGATTAAAACTTAACTTGAAAGAGATTTTTAAAACTAACAGCTCTCAACAGTTATTATATAATTATGTTATATGAAATGAATTTGAGTTATACTATCCCAGTTTGTAACTTAAGAATATAATTTTACTACCTAGATCAATTTATTACACTAATAAATCTATTATCTGCATTTTATTTGTATGCAGATGTTTTGTTTGCCTTTTAAAGACTTAAAATTGTAAGCAACATTATTTCAAATAATAATGCTCATTCAATTTTACTTATTTAATTAATTTATAAATAACAAACTATTTCAATACATATTGAAAATGGTATATGCTTGATGTGAAATTCGTGCAACTCAAACACTGAAAGCAGTTCGTTTGTGACGGCTTACACTGTCTTATTTACTCGATAAAAGTTTTTTGATAAAAATAAACATAATATACCTTTGACTGTCCATAAAAAATCTTTTAGGAAATTGTATATCTTAAAAAGATATTTTATAAAACATCTAACTATAGAACATGAGCTAGGGTTTTATTAAAAAAAATTGTGAAAGCCTGAACATGTATAGAAATCAAAGATTTAATTGTACAATACGAATAACATATTTTCCTATATGACACAAACTCCACGCCTAATTGTGTTTTTACTTTTTAATTAGGGGATTAACTTTGGTGAAATTAATGTGTATTTAATGTGTCAGGGTCCTTTCGTAAATATTTCTGGATTATTGGTACTCAATTTTGTAATTACATTATAAACACGACGATTACTCTCTGTTCAAACTTTAATGGGAGATAAGGGACACTACCGTAAAACAAACCTTTTTCGTCAGTGAGTGCATGTTTGCAAACGTCAACCTTCGATGTTAGATGGCATTGTTGGTACATACATGAAAGGTAGAAAATGTGAACAACATTTTTACCAACATTAGTGTTACACCAGTTGCTCAAAGAAGCGACCGCCAACAGTAATGTATGCCTGACAGTTTTAGCGCATTGATTGTTGTACATTTTCAGATATCCCCAACCCCCTATGCTAGATGCATATCAACCATTTCAGAATCCGTGAACTGCTCAGTGTTAAGCGTACAGAGTCTGCATTGAAAAATTTACGACGGTAAAAATAACAATTTGACGCACCCCCCAACAGCTCCCTTTAGCACCAAAGTGTGACGTCTAAGGGCATACATTCACTGACAAAAAGGTTTGTTTTAGTGTTTCCTATCTCCCATTAAAGTTTGTAAGGAGAGATCCAAATAACCCTCTATATATTATATTTTAACAACTTTGAAAAAAAAAGTGATGTAATGTAACAACACATTATATCAAAGATGTGGTAAACGCTTTTATCATTTATTAATGAGCCATCAACCTGAAGGTTGGTTTGTAGCGTTACCCGTCCATCCGGAGCTGAGCATGCAGCCCTTCAGCTGGTTAGTGCTGCCCACACCATCTGGAAAAATCACATGTAGGCTATACGTACTAGGGAATTTCATAAAGTTTGGTGGTACTGGAATTCTACGAACGAGGGAGAAAGAGCCTACTAATTTTGATGGAAAGGTATTTTCACATACCTTCCAGGGATATTTTACGTGCCACAATCTACATGGGACCGACGGCCTTACTTTCCCTCTTCAGGAAGTTCTGCTACAGATTTGTATCTCTTGAGGAAAAAAATCCGTCAACCTCGGTTGGGTATGAACCAACGAGCATCGGGTTCTGAGGCGAGAACTTTATCCCAAGACCACCAATTTTATATAATAAGTATTTTTCTTTTATTAATGAAATATAACAGTGTAATACCTTCCTTAAAAGATTTTCAAAACCTTTGTTTACTTTCTACCACTCTGCACTAATGCCACTCTTTCACTGATGCCTGTACTATCAAATATCTAACTGGAAGCTGGGAGCGAAGTTGATATCTCGCTACAAGATCGCCCCCAATCACGGCACTAGGTGTGCGCCCAAATAGCCCCATTACCCCGTCTGCCGATCAAACAGATCTCACTACCACCACCACACCAATCTCTTGCTGTCTCCTGAACCAAACACTCTCTACTAACCAGGCAGGCACTGTGGGCTATTCGACCAGCAGTGTCCAGCGGCACTCGCCACGTGTGGCGGGCACGTCCCTCCAAAACTGGGAGCAGAGTCTGCCTGAATGGCGCTGAAATTCACACGTTACCAGATATATATGTTGACCCATAATGTTTTGTAACGAAAACTTAAGGTGGGATAGAAGAGGACGGGAGGAAAAGCCAGTATTTTTACTGTTTTATAGCAAAACATTTCTTTGTCCATAGTAAATAAATTATTGCTCAAGTAGCAATGTTTAGTTTGATTTTCTTCTCACAGTTATACCGGCAGTTGTTGAATATCTGTCAAGGCTGTCCTGGAATTTAATTACAGGTTTTTCTGATCATTTAAAATGTTTCTCATAAAACTCTGCTATACTTATGACAGATATTCAACAAATGTCGATATCACCATGTGAAGAAAATTATACTAAAAGTTGCTACTGGAGAGATATTTTATTTATTTTGGCCAAAAATGCCAATGTATTGCTCTAAAAACTGTAAAATTACTCACGCCCCCTTCTACCGCACCTTAACAGTTTATTTTATTTGCTATTTGATAAACATATCTTGAATATTAATGCCAATATGGCCGTTTTAAAATTATTGTGTTGGCTCGTAAAACAAATCAAAATACCCGCTATAATGCCTACATGGTCTAAGGTGCTACTCTCACAGTAGACTTGATTGCCAATAACAAGGAGATCGTGGTTTGATCCCGGTCGGGTGTAATGAAGGTGGTTTTTCCTAAATTGTTTCCCCATTTACTCCACGCAAATGCAATGACACTCCCACTAAATTCAATCTTCTTCATCCCTAATCCATTAGATTAATTAGTACATACGCGTGTGATTGGAATGGGTAGTAAGACGTGGGGCTAAAAAATTCAAAACGAAACAAAACAGTCATGCACTAATATTTTCCGTTTACCATTTATTCCAATAGTACACGCTGCTGTCTGCCTGTATCTCACTTTTCAAGCTCATGCGCACTAATTGAGTAGTTTGGATCTCCCAAGCAGATGTCACGCAGAAACAAGAAAGTTGAAACTAATTCAAGTCTCACCGGGTGGATAACGTGGAGGGTGCTGAAATATTGTGATTGGTTTGAAGCTTGTCACGTGACCACGTTTCTTCTCTACTCCTGTTTTGCGGTGAACGTGTGAATATGCTGTAGTCAGCCAGGGAACAGTCTTGTCTGGTCTGATTTGCCGGGGAAGGAGAGTTGGGGTTATTTGCCTCATTCCTTCAGCTGTTTTTTTCACTGCCTTTCAATATTATCTCTGGTGCATTTCCTTTAAGCTACCCTTTCTTATCCTTAATGTTTTGGCTTAAGTAATTTATACTCGTAGGTACCAGTGTTAAACGCATAACCTAAAAGTTAGGGTTATTAATATTAACAAATTTTAAATATAACATTTAAAGGATTGAAAAGTCCGACACCTTACCTAAGTAGGTAGCGTGTCTGTTTACTGAACTAAGGCTCCCTGGTTCGATTCCTGGCTTGGCCGAAAATGTATCATTGGTGAAATATGGGTTTACCATTTCACAGCGATGAATTAATGGCTGGGTACTGGATGTTGTGCCTGTCCTAGTCTTAAGTTAGACTATAAGGTATATGAAGCTACTACAATCCTAGCCATCCGGTAATGTAAAATATATGAATTGGATAAAAAATGACCCAGTCCACAGGATGGAA